>PVKV010039336.1:0-13144 GCA_004027835.1 Alouatta palliata | reverse complement strand
TTCCATGGTGTATATGTGCCACATTTTCCCTGTCCAGTCTATCATCAATGGGCATTTG
The DNA here is from genome assembly GCA_004027835.1 of Alouatta palliata. NCBI lineage: Eukaryota > Metazoa > Chordata > Mammalia > Primates > Atelidae > Alouatta > Alouatta palliata. Next base: position 13,086 of record PVKV010039336.1, on the reverse strand, counting down.
GGTTGGTTCCAGGTCTTTGCTATTGTAAACTGTGCTGCAATGAACATTCGTGTGCATGTGTCCTTATAGTAGAATGATTTATAGTCCTTTGGATATATACCCAGTAATGGGATTGCTGGGTCAAATGGAATTTCTATTTCTTTTTTTATTTCATTTTTATATTTTAATACTAGATATTTAATTCAATCTGAAAATTTTATTATTTTTTTGACCAAATGTATTTTTATTTATTTTGTTAGTCTTGTAGTATGTTTCCCTGAATATATATTCACTTTTAGAAGAATGAAAGTTATGGCAATTACATATTAGCAGTTAGTTAATTATATTGATATAAATTTCATGAATCTTTTTGTTGTTGTTGTCTTTTTCTTTGTTTTCTAGTGCAAGGGTGTAACTAAAATCTGTCATTACATAATTACTTTGCCACCTGATCTTCCAAAGCCAGAAATGCATATTTCATTATTTATTACCCCTGAAGAGAGGCCATCTAAGGTGCAAGTGGTAAGCATTTTTAAAAACATATTTATCTAGTTTATCATTGCTCAGCAGTTAGGTTGATCCCATGTTTTGCTATTGTGAATAGTGCTGCAATGAACATACACACGCATGTGTCTTTATAATAGAATGATTTGTATTCCTCTGTGTATGTACCCAGTAATGGGATTTCTGGGTCAAATTGCGTTTTTGTCTTTAGGTCCTTGAGGAATTGCCACTGTCTTCCACAATGACTGAACTAATTTACACTCCCAAGGGGAACAACACACACAGAGAACTTTTGGAAGGTGGAGGGTTGGAGGAGAAACAGAAATAAAAATATAACTAATGAGTACTTGGCTTAATACCCGGGTAATGAAATAATCTGTATAACAAACCCCCATGAAACAAGTCTACCTATGTAACAAACCTGCACTTGTATCCTTGAACTTAAAATAAAAGTTAAAATTATATACTTATCATTATTACAAATCATTTGTAAGATATTTATAAATGTCTCTCAAATCCTCTCTAATCTGATATAGCATTAATGTGGTTTTCGTTTCCTTTCAATATTTCATTATATGTATTGTACGTAAAATGATACAATCACATCTTTTTCTCAGGTAGTCATTGTACTAACTTGAGTGACTACATTATATATCATTGAATTTATTTACCATAATTTGTTTAATTATTCAATTATTGTTGGATTATTAGGTTGCTGAAAGTTTCCAGTCATTAAAAGTAAAGCTGACATAATTATATTGTTAAGTTTAATGTATTTTTAATCATTTGAATAATTTTCTTGAATATTTTTCTAAGATTCTGATTATGGTGAAAGAGTGTACAATTGTTTTAATATTATTTGTATTATTAAATTATCTACTAGAAGAATTCTACCAAATTGAACCAGTCTTACCAGTCTTACCAGTTTGGGGTTTTATCTCTTTTTCTTATTTCTACCAGAATTGTAAAATAAAACCTCAGTTTTGTTTTAGTATATATTTAATTGCTTGAATGTTTTTTCTTATATGCTACATATTTTCTACTATTTTCTCAATTTCTTTAATTTTATTATTAAAATTAATTTTTAGTTGAAAGTATTAACTGTTTATTATATATAAAGCAGAAAATGTAGAAAAGTATTTGAATCTTTTAACTATTAACAGTATTTATATATTTTCTTTCAGTCATTTCTATTCATATTTTACTTATATAACTGTGTCATACATATATCTATAATTTGGTCACATGAACATAATGTAATTTGATTCATATTTTTTGTCGGTATTCAAATTACTCAAATTCTTGCTATGTTACTCTTATAAATACTGCTCTAATGTACATAATTCTGCATCTTCATATATAAAGCCTTTTTAATACTGGTTGCTTAGGCATGTGTTGATGATCCAAGGATTATGAACAATTTTGTTTCATAATATACATTAAAAATTGCTTTCCTAAAGACCTGTATTAATTTACACTTCTGTCAGCAGCATACTGGTATAACTACTTAATGATACTTCTACTATTTACACAAATAGAATTATCTAAGTGAAAGTACCATATAATGATTCTAGTCATTTTCTCTCTCTTATAATTAATGACATCAAATGTTTTCTTTTATACTTAGTCATTTTTATTTTTTTCTGGATAAACTGGCTGTTCATAATTCTTGTCCACTTAACCACTGGGGTCTTAGTAGTAATTTATTTGCATTTCTATATTATTTATATGTATATATACCAGATTTATTATATTTTCACAGTACACTGAGATAAGGAATTTTTTAAGTCAGAAATAAAAAGTCTAAAGGTTAATTCCTAGTGAATTCAACCTGCAGTTTTTAAGGGCTCTATTTTAGCCCAATAACAATATGATTGCATCTTTCTTTATATTCATGTGAGTTTCCAGTACTTTCTAAAAGTAATTTAGTTATGACTTACATCTCCCTAAGCAAAAGGCAAAATAGCCTTCAGACTTCCTTCAACAGAAAGAATAATTTAATAGAAACTTTTTTCAATCCATAATTTGAAACCCTTCAAATGTCATGTTAGAATCATTTTTATCTATTGCTAAGTTTTCTTTATTGTTATCTATGTTAGCACACAAAATTATTATTACAGTGGCATGGAAAAATCTAACCTTAGCATAATTAATTAATGAAAGAGAGAGAATATATATTCTTAATACAGAATTGCTTCAGTTGAGATATTAAGTTAATCACATGAAGAAATTGACAGACCTTTTAAATAGAAGCTGTTTTCTTAGTGTACAAATGAATCAAGGATATCATTAAACTGTAAAATGCATGCAAAAAGAATATAATATCATATGCTGATGGTGAAATACACAACATAATGATTTAAAATACTTGATAATTATTTGGCTGTCAGTCATAAAAGGTCAGACAGAATTCTAATCTTATTATGCAAAATATTCAAATCTAAAATATGTTAGGAAATAAACATCATAAATGCAGAAACAAAGAAATTGGAATTTGGAATAGTAGAAAATAGTGTAAGTATGAGCTACTTTTCTTGAAATCCCTACTTTATTATTAATTACCTAGATGTGAGCTTTAGCAAATATTTCCTCTCTAATCTTCTGTTTTCCCATAAGTAGAATGCAGGAGTTGGATAAATGACAATTGAAGACCGTATAAATATTTATAACTCTATAAATATAATATGGCTTAACAACCCCACATTCTTCTCACTTTCCATAGTAGCCTCTCAAAAAATCATTAACTATTCTGTCTAGTGGTTAACTAATTCCTAATGTGTAAATGTCTTGAGTATTATGGAGTTTCATCAAAATGTTTGTTTTTAGCTGTAGATTCTTATTTCTTGGGGCTGAAGGGGAGTGTAGTAGGAGTTTGAAGAATTTCGCATCAACTTCTACTGACCATTGGTGAACTATAAATAACAGAAGAATCCAGATTTTGAATAATTTGAACCTTATACAGTTTAGTGTTCCTTATTTTAAGAAATAAAAAATTATGGAAACAAAATTATATATAAATTAGATATTTAGAATGAAAATAATCACAATGAATTATAAATTTTTAAAAGCTGGCAAATATTCCAAACACAAAATAGTCTTAGGCCCTTGGAAAGGGCCTATACAAGTGAGGGGCCTGAAAACAAACTTCATTAATCTCATGGCAAATGCCTCTGGGTAGAAGTAGGCATTTTATTCTTTTCTCTCTGGCTCCATTTCTTGTCTTTAGCAGTTATTCTAACTCTATGTATACAAGTAATATTAAAGAAGAAAACAACATTGGAAGTAAGTGAATATTTTATAAATGTGCTTTTATGTAAATAAATGTACCAAGTCAGTATGTTTCCCTATATATGAACTGCCTAAATTATTCTTGCTATATCTCATTAAACAGTGACCACAGAGTTGTAACCACTCTGGGATGGATGAAAAGGTTAGGGAATGTTTTCATTTGGATGGCTAAAGAAACCTTACCCGCAAGTATGGGCCTATCCCAACTACAATCAGAAAAACTATTAAATTTCCCATCTGGGACCATTATCTAATGTCTAGGCAAATGTACTGGCACATTGGCATCATCTCTACCAACACCTTGTCACACTCATCCTTCATTTAAGATGCCTAGCTCCATCTACTTTTTGTACATTTGATATGTGAATAATTTGATGAAGAATGTGAAAACCTCATGTTTTTATTGTCATAATACATAAATTCTTGGAACAATTTGAGATTTTTATTGTATGCTATGGTTTTTTAATTACAGGGTTTTTTTGTTATGTTTTGTTTTGGGCAACCATTTAAAAATACAATGTATGCAAAATTGTAATGTTATGTGTAACCAACAATACTATAGTCTATGTGGAAATATTTTAGGTACTGAAAAATTGTGAAATCTATGCCAACATTCAGTTACCAGCATCAGCAAATCAAAACAAAAATTAAAGGCACAACATTTAATTGTACCTTTGGAATATAGTATATAAGATTCTAATCAATAGATGTGGGTATAAATTAATATTGCTTCTTGAAGAAACTAGCTGAAAGTAGAAGAAAGCTACCCAGAAATAGTTAGATGGCAGGAAAAATAAGCCTTAGTGCACTAAAATGGGAGACATTATGAAGCAACTGTATTTTTCTAAATGAATAAAAAGTTTACCAATTTTTCTAACATTTAAAAATTCAGTAGACTATGGGCTTCTCTGTTTTAAAATAAATTAATAGTGGAATTAATGTCAAGTGTAAGAAAAATTAGGAAAGAATTACAAAATATATGTTTGTATCCTGAAATATTAGATGGCTACAAGATAAATTTATTTTAAAGATGTATCATCTAAAGGGAACACTTTATTTCCCCAAAATGTATCACTATATTATATTATGAAAATATATCATTTTGCTCCAAAAAATGGTTCCGTTCTTCTACTCTTATAAATCAGGTTTTGAGGCTCGGCTCGGTGGCTCAGGCTTGTAATCTCAGCACTTTGGGAAGCTAAGGTGGGAGGATCACCTGAGGTCAGGAGTTCAAGACCAGCCTGGCCAATATGGTGAAACCCCGCCTCTACCAAAAATACAAAAATTAACTGGGCATGGTGGCTGGCACCTGAAATTCCAGCTACTCGGGAGGCTGAGGTATGAGAATCACTTGAGCCCAGGAGGCGGAAGTTGCAGTGAGCTGACATCATGCCACCGCACTCCAGCCTGGGCAACAAAAGCAAAACTCCGTCTTAAAAAAAAAGAAAGAAAGAAAGGAAATCAGGTTCTATTTATTCCAATGTGAGAATGACAAATAATAAACTTTTACAAAATTGTCTACTTTAAATGATTCATCTGTGCTCAGAAGGCAAGCCTAGAACCACCAAGCTGACATCTAGTTTCCATTCAAGTGGCATGACATTCTAGAGGAATAATTATCTCTTCTGAAAAAAATTATAAATAGTTAAGTGTAATTTGATTGCTTTTGAAATTTACTGTAAATTTACAGAAACTTAGTTTTGGTATATAGGCATGATGAGCTTTCATGGAAGTTGAAAAAACTGTGAGAATTACAAAGAAATATTTTGCCTCAAGTTTGCATACTCCAGAGAAGGATAGAGCAACTTTTTAATTCATTAATTGATTTGTTAATTAATCAGTTATACTGTTTTGAGTACCTACTATTTGCCAGACATTTTGCTTGGTGATGAAAATTTGTTCCATATCTTGATTTCACAGTTTAACAAAGGACTGTAAAGTAAAATAATTTTCTTAATCAATAAAGAAGTCAGCCTTTAATTTCTTAATCATAGGGTCATCATAATGAATTCCTCAAAGATCTCTTTTGGGTGGTACAAAATATAAAGGCAATGAAAGCATTATTTTGAAAGTAGATGAACCAAATGAATACTCAATAACTTATCTCAAAAGCAGGCAATTAATTTGTGGAAGGCAGAATTCTGTGTGGTTATGATAGTTTTTCTGATTTATAATGCTGTGGAACTGCCACGACTTGTAGAGCATAAATAAATGTTTACCATCAACAGCCAAGAAATGTCACTAAATCTAAATAATGAATTTATATTTCTTTTTCTTTTTTTTTTTTTGAGACGATAACTTACTCACAAATGCTCCTAGCTCTAATTAGAAACTTACGTAGTTAATACCAAAGTTATTTTGTATTGTCTGACCATTTGATTCTACGTAAAATTAACTGGTATCCTAATAATCTGATATAATTTTAAACTGAGGGTTGTGGACGCAAGGAAAAAAAGTAGAACTGTCTCCTTGATACAAGAGAGGAAACTTGTTTTACATTTTGTGAACAACAGTAAACTGGAATTCCTATTGTTGTCTCAGAACTATCAATGAAAACTTCTATGGATTTTAAAAGATTGACTTTCGAATCACTTCTGAAGTTTAGAAAAATAAAGCAGACATATGAGTAAATTCAAATTTCTTTCTTTCTTCATGAATCTTTCTTTACAAAGAGTGTTTTCATTCATTTTTTTCTTCTACTTAAGCATATTATTTTCCTTTAAAATAATTAAACCTAAGTTCTTTTCACATTTTACTATTTCTTCTGCTTGGAAATCCTAAGAAAACCCTTTTTAAAAATACTATCCACCACCATTTTTTTCTTTTTTTTTTTCTTTTTTATTTTATTATTATTTTTTATTGTACTTTAGGTTCTGGGGTATATGTACAGATCATGCAGGGTTGTTGCATAGGTGCATACATAACCCAGTGGTTTGCTGCCTCAATTCCCCCTTCACCTATATCCAGCATATCTCTCCACATTATCCCTCCCCACTCCCTGCTGTCCCTCCCCTAGCCCCCCCCAATTGACCCCAGTATGTGATGCTTCTCTCCCTGAGTCCACGTGTTCTCATTGATCAACACCTGCCTATGAGTGAGAACATGCGGTGTTTGGTTTTCTGTTCTTGTGTCAGTTTGCTGAAAATGATGGTTTCCAGATTCATCCAAGTCCCTACAAAGGACACAAACTCATCGGTTTTTATGGCTGCATAGAATTTGTGCCACATTTTCTTTGTCCAGTCTATCACTGATGGGCATTTGGGTTGGTTCCAGGTCTTTGCTATTGTACACAGTGCTGCAATGAACATACATGTGCATGTGTCTTTATAACAAAACAATTTATAATCCTTTGGGTAGACACTCAGTAATGGGATTGCTAGGTCAAGTGGAATTTCCATTTCTAGATCCTTGAGGAATCACCACACTGTCTTCCAAATGGTTGAACACTCCCACCAACAGTGTAAGAGTGTTCCTATTTATCCACATCCTCTCCAGCATCTGTTGTCTCCAGATTTTTTAATGATTGCCATTCTAACTGGCATGAGATGGTATCTCAATGTGGTTTTGATTTGCATTTCTCTAATAATCAGTGATGATAAGCATTTTTTCATTTGTTTGTTGGATATATGTCTTCTTTTGAGAAGTGTCTGTACATATCTTTTGACCACTTTTGAATGGGTTTGTTTGTTATTTTCTTGTAAATCTGTTTTAGCTCTTTGTAGATTCTGGATATTAGCCCTTTGTCAGGTGCGTAGATTGCAAAAATTTTTTCCCATTCTGTTGGTTGCCGGTTCACTCTAATAATTGTTTCTTTTGGTGTACAGAAGCTCTGGAGTTTAATTAGATCCCATTTGTCTATCTTGGCTTTTGTTGCTATTGCTTTTGGTGTTTTAGTGATGAAGTCCTTGCATATGACTATGTCCTGAATGGTTGCCTTGGTTTTCTTCTAGAGTTTTTATGGTGTTAGGTCTTATGTTTAAATCTTTAATCCACCTGGAGATAATTTTAGTGTAAGGTGGCTGGAAGGGGTCCAGTTTCTGCTTTCTGCACATTGCTAGCCAGTTTTCCCAACATCATTTATTAAACAGGGAATCCTTTCCCCATTGCTTGTTTTTGTCAGGCTTGTCAAAGATTGGATGGTTGTAGATGTGTGGTGTTGCTTCAAAGACCACTGTTTTGTTCCATTGGTATATATCTCTTTTGGTACCAGTACCATGCTGTTTTGATTACTGTGGCCTTATAGTATAGTTTGAAGTCGGACAGCATGATGCCTCCAGCTTTGCTCTTTTTCCTTAGGATCGTCTTGGCTATGCAGGCTATCTTTTCATTCCATATGAAGTTTAAAGTAGTTTTTCCCAGTTCTATGAAGAAGGTCGTTGGTAGCTTGATGGAGATAGCATTGAATCTCTAAATTACTTTGGGCAGTGTGGCCATTTTCACTATATTAATTACTCCTAACCACAAGCATGGAATGTTTTCCATCTGTTTGTGTCCTCTCTTATTTCCTTGAGCAGTGGTTTGTAGTTCTCCTTGAAGAGGTTCCTCATACCCTTTGCTAGTTGTATTCCTAGGAATTTTCTTCTCTTTGTAGCAATTGTGAATGGGAGTTCACTCTTGATTTGGCTCTCTGTTATTGGTATGTAGGAATGCTTGCGATTTCTGCACATGGATTTTGTATCCTGAGACTTTGCTGAAGTTGCTTATCAGTTTAAGGAGATTTGGAGCTGAGACAATGGGGTCTTCTAGATATACAATCTTGTCGTCTGCAAATAGAGACAATTTGACTTCCTCCTTTCCTAATTGAATACCCTTTATTTCTTTTTCTTGCCTGATGGTTCTGGCTAGAACTTCCACCATTTTTTTCTTAAACCAAATTTTTTAGAGTTTGGGATCAGATGAAAATAAAGGGAAGTGTGGGTGATCAATGTTATCAATACTTTTTTTTTTTTTTTTACGAAACATATAATGGCCAGTTTCTTGAAAACATTTCATTTCAATTGTAATCATGTATTAACATTTATAACCCTACTTGTACCTTCCTAGAACCTTATCTGGTTCTAGGGCTCATCATCCCAGCTAAGATGCACTTTCTTAAAAATATTTTCTCTTACATTTTATGAACATTTTAAGTATCCTCACAAAATTTCAAGGTAAACTGAATACATAAATTTTCAGCTATCAGAATACTTTAAACAAATAAGCATTTCATATACTACTATGGATAATGCTGAACAGCCAGGGTAGTTAATCAGGGGAAGTATCAGAAACAATCAAGCACAAGATTTATTGCTGGCAGCATAGTTTATGATTAAATTATTTAGGGCTTTACTTTTGCTATATATACTTGAAATTTTCAGAACAAATCTTTGTCACGTGCAATGGTTTTATCTTAAATTCTTATCAGTGTTTACTGAAAATATCAATGATTCCAAAGACAATGATAATGTAAATGCATTCTTGAAGTAGCATTTAGAATATCAAATTTGGGAAAAAAAATGTTATACTGCATGTTTTCAAGAAAATTGTTATGGTGTAAAGATAAACCAAGTCAGACAGACACTTGGTAAATATGGTAGAAAGAGATTTTACTCAGTAATTATTATTGCAAAACAGGCAATACTTCAGTGTAACCTGAGCTCAACTCTGGTGAAAAAATAGCAGGAGACTTTTAAAATACTGGAATGTTAATTTTAAAAAAGATACTAAAGGACTAAAGAGCTTTAAGTGGATGGGGATTGGTCCATGAGAGTAGACCTTCCAGGATTGTTAATACTCATCGGCAAATAGCAGAATAGTGGGTTTTGTAAGGTGGGAACAAGAACTTTAGGTTATTATTTTTAAAAGCATTAAAGAAGTGGAGACTTCCTTGTATTCGAATGTACATTTTACAAGAGAAAAACAAAACCTGGTCTGTTTTAGGATCTGTTTCCTTAAAGTTTCAGATCAGTTATGATGCATTTATCATGAGTGACTCAATTTCAGTTTCTTCGGGTCTGTTGGGGTCTAGTGCATGAGCTCAGTCCAAAACAATGATCTCTCATAATTTTGTTTAAAAAAAGAAAGCCCTCGTTTTGAGAACTTAAAACTCACTTAGGTGAGAATGTGACCAAAACTTAGGTCTTAGTGCCACTCTCAGTTACTGTCATTTGGAATTTCCAGTCTCAGTATGCCATTCATATGTTATGGTGTTCTAATGGTCACACATTTCCTTGAGATTTTTTTTGTTCCAGTTGAAGAAGAGACCATTTGACATTTGAGAGATGGCTATAGGAAGACATATAAAATTCTTGAGATGATACAGCATATTAAGGAGATTACTATTATCAGTATCAGGAGTATAATACCAAGAGTTTGGAGTATGCTCTTTAACCAGGGTCGCCATGAACACAACGAACTAAAATCAGAATAATAATGGACTCAGACTCTGAAATCCTGGGGATGAGCCGATTCTGGAAAACACATGATAGTCTGAAAATTGCCAAAGAAACTCTGAATTGGAAAGATACTGGACAGGACTCAAATCTGAATCTGAGAGATATCAGATGGATTCTGATAAAATGCAGTCAGACTTTGATTAGGTAGATTATTCTATAACATATCAGCATAGACCTGCAAGACTTCTGAATACTTCTGGAAGATATCAGGATGACCCTCTAAAATATTTGGAAAACTTTGAAAGACATGATGTAGACTGTAATTCTAAAACCATCATTCAAATTCTAAAAAAATGAAAGACAACAAAATGAGTTTGAAAGGGAAAGACACCTAATGATGATGAAGAGGGAAGAATGTCTCGTACATTTGCAAGTCAGAGACTTCAAATAGATGAAGAGAAGGAAAGGCATCTTATGGTGTCTGACAGTGAAAGTGAATACAGGATTTCATTTGACTCTGAACCAAGTGAAAGATATCACCTTAACTCAGAATATGAAGCAAAATGCTTTGGTGCTCATAGAAATGATGTTCATCCTCTAGGTAGGCTTACATGTGTGGCCTTTGAAAGCAGTTTGATTTACAAGTTTAATTAGAAATATTATGACCCTCCCAAAATGGCAGTAGCTTTGACAAATTTGGATCTAAAATTATTTCATCAGAAATTCAGAGAATGGGCATCTTAATCCCAAATTTCTAATTCATGATTACAAATAAGGCAAATTATCTTACTTTAATTAAATTTTATCTCCTTAAAATTTAATACCCTTCATGCCAGTAAATACAACTCTTAAGAGATTGTTAATATTACCTTGTTAGAACAGAATTATATTGGATTAGGGGAGAATTAATTTAATGTTACTAAGTCCAAATCCAATGAAAACTTGTTTTAATATTATTTTCTCTCTCCTGATAAAAGACAGCAGACTTTTGTCACTACTCCACCAATAAGCTGCCTTAGGAGAGGATCTCAGAAATTATTTTCTCATATGACTTAATCCTTTCCAATATAGTTTTATTTCTAACTAGAAGTCAGATAGTTATTCTCAGAGAATGTGAAAAATCAGATGACTATATACCTCTGACTGTCTAATTAAAATATTTCATGGTTATTCAGCTTAGCAGGAAAATTTATTCTTAGCAAAGATGGTTGAATTTAGCTCCCATCATTCTGGAATGGGCAAACACAGATTGCTCGTAAACTTTTCCTCATTATTAGTTACTGTGGAAACAGGTAAATATCCAAGCCTATCTCTAAAAAGATTCAAATTATCTTGCTTCTCTCAAAAACAATAAATTCTGAGTTTCAATAAACCCCTGTGATTCATTTCAAAGATAGGGTATTTAAAATAAAATACACTTAATGTATAATCAATGTTTCCTGTTTTAATATGTTATTTCCACATAATGAGCCTTGAAATTGGTTTTAAATAACACTGATTCATCCATGAGGTCATATATCTTAAATATGGTGGGCTATTGGATCCTATGAAAATAAAATACACTGTATGTTTTTGGGCATTTGCTGATACAAAGTGTTATCCAGACGTTGCACTGGTTGTTAGACAGGTACTTTTCTCCTGAGCTGAATAACCGTGAAATGTTTTAATTAGACAGTCAGAGGAAAATAGTCATCTGATTTTTCACATTCTCAGAGAATAACTTTCAGACCTTTAGTTAGAAATAAAGCTATATCGGAAATGATTAAGTAATATTAGAAAACAATTTCTGAGGTCCTCTTGTGAGGCAGCTTATTGGTAGAGTAGTGACAAAAGTCTGCTGTCTTTTATGAGGAGAGGGAAAATAATATTTTTATTTTATTTTAATTAATTTATTTTTTTTGTACTTTAGGTTCTGGGGTACATGTGCAGATAATGCAGGATTGTTGCATAGGTATACACATGGCAATGTGGTTTGCTGCCTCCATCCCCCCATCACCTACATCTGGCATTTCTCCCCATGTTAACCCTCCCTGATAACCCCACCCCCCCACACACAGTCCCTCCCTTGGCCCCCACAACAGACCCCTGTGTGTCATGCTCCCCTCCCTGTGTCCATGTGTTCTCATTGTTCAAAACTCGCCTATGTGTGAGAATATGTAGTGTCAGTTTGCTGAGAATTATGATTTCCAGATTCATTCATGTCCCTACAAAAAACACAAACTCATCATTTTTAAAGGCTGCATAGTATACCATGGTGTATATGTGCCACATTTTCCTTGTCCAGTCTATCAGTGATGGGCATTTGGGTTCGTTCCAAATCTTTGCTATTGTAAACAGTGCCAATATGAAAATATGTGTGCATGTGTCTTTATAATAGAATGATATATAATCCTTTGAGTATATACCCAGTACTGGGATTGCAGGGTCAAATGGAATTTCTATTTCTAAGTCCTAGAGGAAGTGCCACACTGTCTTCCGCAATGGTTGAACTAGTTTACACTCCCACTAACTGGGTAAAAGAATTGTGTCTGATGCAGTAGATTGTTTGTTGAAGCAATGTTGTAGAGAAATTGCTAAAATAGGACAGAAAACAGTAGCTTCGTGTACTTATCCAGGGTAAATTCAGGTAAAACATGAAGTAGCTTTTCATTTTTTGCTTCCTTTCCACTTCCAAGCACCCTTTCTCATATTTGCATTGTTGATGGTCCCACGTCTTTATTTTTCCACCTCTTCAAATTTCATGACGTTTGTGGTGCCACTGTGCATTTGATCCATATTCCTTCTCACAGAGTAATAGTATCCCCTGGCATTTTTCCAAAGCTAACATGACTCAATTACGTCTGACCTAGGAGTCTTCTCTTTTCTAATCCCTATTCTTGACTTGAGGGTAGACATTTTTCAAACTCCAATTGTGAAATTTCAGCCACCCACAAATTCTGGT
>PVKV010039335.1:0-13145 GCA_004027835.1 Alouatta palliata | reverse complement strand
GGGTTTTTTTTTTTTTTTTTTTTTTTGAGACGGAGTTTCGCTCTTGTTGCCCAGGCTGGAGTGCAATGGCGCGATCTCGGCTCACCGCAACCTCCGCCTCCTAGGTTCAAGCAATTCTCCTGCCTCAGCCTCCCGAGTAGCTGGGACTACAGGCGCACGCCACCATGCCCAGCTAATTTTTGTATTTTTAGTAGAAACGGGGTTTCACCACGTTGACCAGGATGGTCTCAATCTCTTGACCTCGTGATCCACCCGCCTCGGCCTCCCAAAGTGCTGGGATTACAGGCGTGAGCCACCGCGCCCGGCAGCACGGGAGTTTTTAACTGCTCTGTTTCCGACCTGGGCCGGTTCACCCCTCCTTAGGCAACCTGGTGGTCCCCCGCTCCCGGGAGGTCACCATATTGATGCCGAACTTAGTGTGGACACCCGATCGGCATAGTGCACTACAGCCCAGAACTCCTGGGATCAAGAGATCCTCCAGCCTCAGCCTCCCGAGTAGCTGGGACTACAGGCACGCGCCACTGCGCCCGGCCCAACCTGGGTTTTTAAAGGGAGAACAGAAAGGAAACAAAAAGGGGTATGGGGAAGTGATGAAGGGGGGACCACAAAAGGTGTTGGGGTAAATGGAAAAAAAATCACAGAAGGGTTGAGTGGAAAACGTGGAAAGTGGCTTGGATATGGGAAGTCTGCATTGGGACAGGGTGTTTGCACTTTGCATTTTGGCAGTATTCTGTTATCTTGAGCAAAGACTCAACACAGAGCTGGAATCACCTTTAGGGCCATGGCTGGTGCCGGCCAAGCCAGGCTGAGCTTCGTAAACGTCTCTCAGCACAGTGTTCTGGCAAGTCCCTTGTGCGGGGTGAGGACTCACAGTTCATAACACGTAGGTGCACGTGAACGTGGGGACCAACCGTCCTTACACACGGGGCGTGCTCCCACTCAGCGTGGAAGTTCTGTGGCTCCTGTGGCCTGCGTGTACTTCCAGGTTGGGCAGAGCCAGGAGCACCCTGAACCCCTGGATTCTAAAGCTGAAAATGAGCATCTTGGCTGAGATAGGGCTGGAGAGGCTGCTTAACTCCCAGTGCCAGAGCCAAAAGGAGGTAGTTTTCATTGATTGATTGGTTTTATATTTTGTTCTTTTTTTTTTTTTTTTTTTAAAGACAGGGTTTCACCATGTTGGTCAGGCTGGTCTTGAACTCCCAACCTCAGGTGATCCGCCCGCCTTGGCCTCCAAAGTGCTTGGATTACAGGTGTGAGCCACCACGCCCGGCCTATTTTGTCCTTTTTTAAAAATAAGCTTTATTTTGGAATAATTTTAGACTTCAGAAAATGTGTGACATTGCAGGAGGGGCGTGGTGGCTCACACCTGTAATCCCAGCAATTTGGGAGGCTGAGGCGAGCATATCATCTGAGGTGGCAGTTCAAGACCAGCCTGGCCAACAAGGTGAAACCCCGTCTCTACTGAAAATACCAAAATTAGCCGGGTGTGATGGCACGCGCCTGTAATCCCAGCTACTCAGGAGGCTGAGGCAGGAGAATCGCTTGAACCTGGGAGGTGGAGGTTGCAGTGAGTGGAAATCACGCCGCTGCACTCCAGCTTGAGCAATGGAATGTGTGACATCAGAAAGCAGAGTCCTATGCGCCCATCACGAAGCCTTCGACGTCGCCATCCTGGTTGCTGGGTGCTTTAGAAAGCCCACATTGGGGTCTAGTTATCTCCACTGCAGAGCAGACTTTATTTGAAGATCCATCATGGCCAGGGTCCCACTGGGGTGGCACAGTGCTTGCAGCTGTCCTGTCTCAGGCTCCCCTGTCTGACAGTTTCTCAGATTTCCTTGTTCTTGAGGATCATTGAGAAGATGTTTTGTAGAAAGTCTCTTGGTTTGTGGCCAGGCACGGTGGCTCACGCCTGAAATCCCAACACTTTGGGAGGCCAAGGTGGGCAGATCACTTGAGGTCAGGAGTTTAAAATCAGTCTGACCAACATAGTGAAACCCTGTCTCTGCTAAAAATTCAAAGAACAGCCAGGTGTGACAGGGGGTGCATGTAATCCCAGCTACTCGGGAGGATGAGGCAGCAGAGTCGCTCGAACCCGAGAGGTGGATGTTGCAGGGAGCAGAGACTGCGCCACCGTACTCCAGCCTGGCGACAGAGCGAGACTCTCAAAAACAAAAACAGAAAGTCCCTCGGTTTGGGCTTGTCTGATGTACTTTCTCAGGAGTAGATGGGTTCTGAGTTTGGGAAGAATTTCACAGAGGTGAGGTGTCCTTCGTGGCCCACCGCATCAGGGTGACTGACGTCTGCATGGGTCACCTGGCCAACATGGTGCCCGCCCGTCACCTGTTCAGCCGAGCTCCTCTTTGCCTGTCTGGACTCTGTCTTTGGATAGGAGTCCCTTAACCCAGTCCACACTCAAGGTGGTGCATAGCGGTAATCTCTGCTCCTGGAACCTACAGGTATCACTTGGAATTCTTTTGTAGGGAAGGTTGGTCTCTTTCTTGCATTTGCTTTTGTTTTTTACGTGAGCATGTGCCCCAGCTCAGGGTCATGACCCAGCACCAAGTGGTTCTGCTGTTCTCCTCCCCAGGGTCCCGAGGACCCCATGCCCATAGGCCTGGCCCTTCTGCCCCCTTATTCCCACCATGGCCAGGAGTTCAGCTTGCCTTCTCCTGCCCTGCCCCAACACCAGCCACGTTCCCAAGGGACCCATTCCCAGTTCCTTTTCATCTCGGAAGAGTTCTTGCTTATGAATTTGCTGACCTGTTACTGAGTCCCTACTCCTGGAATACAAGGGGTTTTGTCTGGGTCTCCACACCTAGCACGTCCTGGCATGCGATGGATTCCACGACCCGTGAACGTTGCCCTACAAGTGAGTGAGCGAAAGAGCTGAGGCAACCGGCTGGCCTTGTGCAGGGCTGGGGCTTCCCCATATCCACCAAGGGAACCTTAGCAGACCCCCTCTGGTGGGAGGGGAGGGGCCACAGCCACCTCCCTTCTCTCCCCTTGCCAGGCCCAGCTCCCGAGGTGGGCCAGGTAACCCTGGCGAGTCCTTCTCCTCTCTGTTCCCCATGTAGGGACATTCCAGGCACTCCATAGGTGCTTGGCAAACGCGTCCGTCTTTCCCTTCCTCCAGGGCCAGCCTGACTGACAGGCTGACATGGCCCTCTTCCTGCCTCACTGTGTCCCGGCCTGGAAGGCGGTCTGCCCAGCAGCAACCCCCAGAGGGGACACAGGGAGAGCCAGGTGTCCCTTTCACCTGCCGTGGCTATCTGAGGAGCCATCGCTGCCTCTGCAATGCGAGCCCTCCGAGGCCGGGGGCCCCTGGGGAGCAGCTGTGTCCCTTCAGCCGGGACTGAGGCCCTGGGCCCCATCACCTCCCGGACCTGACCGGCTGGTCCAGAGCCTGGGATGGAATTACAGCTCCAGGTCTGACCCGCAAGGGCAGCAGTGCCTCCCCTAGGCCTGGAGAGCTGACTTTCGGGCACTTGTTGTGTTCGGGGGACAGGGTCCTGCAGGCTGGGTGCTGTGGGGGCTCCGTGCTGGAGGTGGGGATCAGGGACCACCGGGATGAATGCAGAAAGGAGGCTCGAAGGAGGGAAGGGACCGCAAGGCCGGGGCTGGGACTGAGAGGCTGGACGCTGGAGCCTAAAGGGACTCAGACAGGCCCCGGGTGCCAGGTGGTGAAGGGAGCCCAGGCTGGCCTGGGACAGCTGAGGCCTGGGAGCTGGTTCCGCTCCAAGCTGTGCAGGCTGGTGGGGAGGGACCAGTGCCCCCTGACATGGCGGGGAGGACCCTCCCAGGGTCTGCTCAGGCCAAGCTGTTCACAGACCCTCCAAGGAAAGGCCTAGCTCTGCCTGGGCTGGGCTCTGGCTGCCTTCCCACCCCTGTGCTGGGGCTGGTGTGGGCCCTGGCATTGAGGACAGGCTGCCCTGCCCTCTCCCCTTCCCCGGTTCTGCCCGCCGTCTCCCTGGCCCTCTCCTTCCATCTGCTGGGCCCTGGTCCCATCGCCCACTCTGCTTTCTGCCTCTGCCCTTCTGTGCCGACGCCTCGGGTCTCAGACCTTCAGTGCCTCCCCCGACCCACCCCATCCCACCCAGCGCAGGACAGGTGTGGCCTGGCCTCCATCCCGTGGGAAGGTCTGGAATGCAGAGGCCTGGTGCCGTGGCCTGGAATGGCGGTGGGAGCCGGGGCTCAGAAAGGAAGGGGGCTGGTAGTTGGCAGCAGCATTTTGGAAGGACGATTGGGGGTGAGCAGGCGCTTGGAAGGGAGACTGGTCGACAGTTGGCTGTGGCAGCTGGAGCGGCAGTTGGGGCTTGGCAGGGGCGCAGGCCCGAAGGACAGTTGGGGTGGGGCAGCCGTGGGTTGGCAGGTAGCCCCTGGCCCCAGAGCAATTCTGGAGGGTGGTCCTGGGGAGGCCTGGGTGGGAGGGCAGGGCCAGCTGGCACTAGACCTGGCCAAGCCAAGTCCTGGGGGAGGCCACCTCAATCTGGCCTCAGCAAGGCCACCTCCCCCAGCCCGTGGGTGGGGCTCTGCTGCAGCCCACGGCCGGCCTCCGGTCCACCCGCAGGACCCAGGATGACGTGAGGTGGGCGGCTCCCTGGACAGCCCCAGCATCTTCAGGCCGGCGGTGGGCCTCTCTCCCCGCCCTGCCCTCTGCCTTTCCCTGTCTGGGCTCCCAGCAGAGGCCTGGAGAGGGCAGGGACAGGTTCTGGGCAGTTCCCTGGGAGGGGGCAGGACTCTCAGGGCTGTTGCCATGGGGACGACTGAGCAACACCACTGGCTGGTGAATAAACAGGCAGGTTCCCTGACCAGTCACTGAGACAAAGACAACCACAGAAACCCCAGCTGGGGGTGGACAGAAACAGTGCCTTGGGAGAAGAGGGGGCGGCAAAGGCTCTGGCAAGGTGGGGGAACTGCCCAGGGGACGCAGGACAGGAAGGGGTATCTGCTGTTCTCAGGAATTTTCTTTCCCAAAGCTCCTCCCAGGCCATCCTTCCTGAGGATGGAAGGCAGGTCCCTACGCTCCTGGTGGTATCAGAGCACCTGGAATGGGGCTGGGTCCCCTCCCAGATCCCCGGCCCCCAGAAGTCACACAGTTAGGGCAGAGGGCAGGGGTCTGTGAGCACAGGCCTGGAGACAGGCTATAAGCTTGAGACTGTGCCTGGGCCCTGTGGGAGCCCTGCTGGCCACGTGACTCTGATGAGTTGTTCCAGGGGTTTGTGGGGGCACGCCCCCCAGCAGGCACATCCTTGGGCCCGCCCAGCCTCTGCACTTTGCCCTGAGTCCCCATCCTCCAGAACTCCTGGCTTGCTGCTCATCTCTCACAGGCCTCGGGGTCCCTGGGACGGGCTCCTAGCCTGCTCACCCAGATAGCTGGGGGTGACTTTCAGGAATGACCACGTCATGCATTGTGGACAAGTGTGCCCTGCAGAGACCTGTCTGTTCACCCACTTGGCGAGGTCAGGAATCACGTCCAGTTCATCATGTCACCCTCAGGGACCCCACCCTCTGGACCCTCCCAGACACCCATGTGCTGATCCCAGCGCTGCTGAGGCCACGTTTTGCATCCTCTGTTCCCAGAGCTGCCTCCCGGCCAGTCATCACACAACAGATGCCTGTGTGTGTCACTTGCACAAGTGTTCCCAGGGGCTCTGGGAAGAGAGAGGGCACCGCAGCCCAGCCTAGCACCTGCCTGTCTCATTTCTAATCCCAGCAGCAGCTCAGCAGATGCTGGGCTCTGGGCTCTAACAAACCTGAGGTTCCCAGGGCCACGGGGGGAGCATGTCCGTCAGAGCTGACACATCCAGGTGGCTGTAGGAACCCAGCTACCCTACCCTCCTTCTACCAGTTCGGCTGAGAGGCCGCAGCTGCTGCTGGTTTTTGTTTTTCTTTTAAAAAGTAAAGGGGTGTATTACCTCCTGGAATAGCGGTCCACAGGTAGGTGGGGCTTCAGGCAGGACTTCATCAGGGTCCTGTCTCTGAGGTTGGTCTTGGTTCTTTCTTTTTGACATACTGGCTTCATCTCTAGGCTGCCTGACCTTCCGTTGGTTCTTGGAGCAGAAAAGTCAGGAGTCTGATGTCCCCAGTCACTGACAGCATTGCTGAGGGGGCAGGAGGTAGGAGTGGGGCTCCCAGGTGAGAGAGGCCCCAGAGCCTCATCTGCCCGGATCCCCATTCCAGAACTCAGCAAGTTTCTACCAAGACAGACAGCCCCGACCTGGCAGATGGGACGGGCCTAGGTCGTGGGGAGACCAAGGCTCGGTTCTCATGGGCCGGCCTTCTAAGCAATGACTGGGCACCAACCACGGTGCACTCTGGCGGGGCAGCTGCTGCTGCTCTCCATCCCTGCATAAACAACAGACACGCCACACCATCAACACTGCTCTCCTTGGAGGCTGTCTAGAGAGATCAGACATCTTGGGAGAGACTGGGGTTCTCTTTGGGGCAGGAGAGTACGGGCAGGCTCTGTGGGAGGCCTCCAGGGCTGGCATCCGTGCTCTGGCCCTTCTTGCCTTGGCTAGGTGGGCCCGAGCTCTCCTGTCTCCCCATGCCTCCTTTCCTGCGTGGGGTACAACTGGGCTCTGGGTGGGCAGGTAGGGACTCTCGCAGGCACTGCCCTCGGTCCCAGGAGAGGCACGTGACCCGCCGGACCCTCCTGGAAGCCGCTTCTTCTCAGGGTGGCTGTGCTCAGCCCCCACCTCCCGAGGGTCGGGGACGCTGGGCCTGCAGTTTCAGACCAGACCAGGCGGTGCCACCGAGAGGGTGCTGCGCGAGGTAGGCCGGGGACGAAGCTTCCTGGGCCGCAGTGCCATCCCGGCGACCTCGGCGAGGGGAGGGGCGGGGTGGCCGCACAGCCATTTCCAGGCGCCCGCGACGGCAGGAGGGAGTGTCCCAGGCGTTCGTCCCAGCAGCCAGACCTCGCTCGCCTTTGCTCACTCATGGAGAGCCCCCACTGCCTCCCACCGCCGCTTCTGAATGCGCTTCACACATCCTGATTTGAAAGCATCCACAGGGCCGCCGCCTCCCACCTCCCGAGGAATCCGCGGCGCTGGGCCCGCAGGGAGGCCGGCTAGACGGCCCGGGCGCCTTCCCATTGGTTGGCCCAGTCGGGCTCGACTCCCTCGCGCGCCGCCGGCCACAGGCTCACCTCCCTTCCCGCCGCCGCGCCCGGGGAGAGGAAGCGAGGTGGCCTTTACCCTGCGCAGGCCAGCCAGGAATGCGGGGCCGCGCTTCCCACTCCACCCGCCCGAGGACTGAGGGCAGCGGGGGCAAGAAGCGACCCGCAGGGTCCGGGTGGTGGAGACGCGTCCCAGGCGCTGAGATCGGGACCGCACGCGGGGCCGGGGAGAGGCCTGGGCCGCTGGTTCCCGCCCCTTCCCGGGGCCCTTCGTCCCCACGGGGCAGTCGACACGACGGGAGGGACCCACGCGCAACCGCCGGTGCCCTGGGCCAGCCCAAAGCGAGCCACACGGGCGGGCGCCCCACGAAGCCCGCGCCACAGGTGCGCCGAGGACCCCGAAGGTGGGCGCGCGCGGTGCCCAGGCCCTCCGGGACCCCGCACCCCGGGCGGCCTCCTGGCGCCTTTTCTGCTCCGCCAGCGGCCCGCAGAGAGGCCCGGCCGGGCGGGGGAGTCGCGAAGTTTGCGAGACGCGCGCAGCGCAACGGCGCGTCGGGCGCGGGGACCGCCCGTGACCCGGGCACCCGCGCGTCCCCGAGGAGCTCGCGCGTGGGCTGCGCCCTGTGCGCGGCCCGGGCAGGGACCGGGTGCCCACGCTGGGGTCGCCGCTCCGTGGGGCGGTTTGCCGCCCGCTCCGCGCGCGCGGGGCAGGGGCGCGCCCGGGCCAGGGGGGACCCGGCGCCGCGCCGCCCCAGCCCCCCGCCGGCCCAGGGGAGGGGGCTTCCCACAATGCCCAGCGAGCTCCACCCGCACTTCCGCCGTCCGGCCGCCCGCGGGGGGGAGAACGGACCCCCGGCGCGGCCCCCTCCGACCCCGCGGCGCGGCGCCCGGAGCCGAGCGAGGGGCGGGGCCGGCGGCCGGGCCGGCGTGGGCGGGGCCCGGGGCGGTGGCCGCGGCCGGGGCGCGGCGCGGGCCAATCAGCGGCAGCCGGGCGCGCGCCGGGGGGCGGGGTCAGGGTCTGCGGGCGGGGCGCGCGCGAGCGCGGGCGACGGGGGCCGCGGGGTTGGCGCGGGCGCGGGGGCGCGCGCCGGCCTGACGGACCGACGGACGGACGGACGGACCGAGCAGCCCCGGCGAGCGCGCAGCTCGGACCCGCCCGGACGCAGCGCCCGCCCGGCGGCGGCGGCGATCACCGGCGCCTGCCCGGCGGCCGCGGCGCCCGCCCTCGTCCGCGCGCCCCATGGGGTCACAGGTAAGCGGCGCCGGCTCATTGTCCGCTCGGCCGGGCGGGCGCATCGCGGTGGGGGCCGGGCCGGGCCGGGAGCCGGAGCGGGGAGCCGGGGCCGCTGCGAGCCCGGGCGCGCCCCCGCCGCCGGCCGCCCCGCCACGCCCCGCCCCGCGGGGGCGCCCTCCCGGGGGCCATCGGCGCTCCCGGCTGCGGCGCGGGCTCCGGGGGCGGCGGAGGAGACCCCGGCCCGGTCCCCGCGGGTTCCTCCCAGGCCGGCGGCGCGGGGCGGGGCGCGCGGGGGTGGCGCGGGGTCCCCGCGGGGCTGCGCGCGGCGGCCGGGGCGGCAGCGGGGCTGCCCCGGCCCCTCGGCCCCCGGCACCTCCTGCCGCCGCCGCCGCCGCCGCGCGCCCTCCCCGGCACCTCCGAAAGGGGAATTTTCCAGCTGGTAATTTCTGCTGCGTCAACGCTTGGCCCCGAGGCAGCCCGGGGGCGTCCCCGCGCCCCCCGCCCGCGCCCCTCGCCGGCGCTGCCCGGCCGCACCCGGAGCCGCCCGCGCCGAGTTTGCCAAGAGTCGGAACTGCGGGCGGTGGGCGCGGGCGGGTCCGGGCGCCCCGGGGCGGGGGTCATTGTCTCCCGGGCGACTGACGCCGGACGCCGGCCTGGTCTCCATCTTAATCGCCGGCCGCACCGGGCGCGGGGCCTCGGGCGGGGCGGCGCGGGGCGGACGGGGCGCGCGGAGGGAGCGGGGTCCGCTTCGAGCCGCGTCTTTGTTTCTCTGTAAACAGACATGTCAGTTTCGCGGGGAGCGGGAGCTGGTGTCTGGCAACTCAGTCCCGAGGGCGACGGGGGATTCTCGGCGCCGCCGCGGGGAGGGCTCCGGCCGGCTGGGGGTCCCCCGGCCCCGCGGACAGATGCGCTGTTTGTAGGTTCCGCGAACTGCTCACAATAGGGCGGGACTAGGGGCTCGGGCGCAGGTCGGGGGTGGGGCGCGTGGAACAGGTATTTTCTGACACCCAAGAAATATACACAAAAGAAAGTTTGAGATTCGCAGCGAATTTCCTCTCGCTTCGGAGCTGCAATCTCAGCGACGCGTCTGGCGTGGATCGTGGCGGCGAGATTGTGATCAGCATTGTTTAAAGAAATGCTAATTAAAACGCGTTCCGCGGGCGGCCTGGGCGCGGACACCTGTGCGCAGAGCTCGCGGGCGGTTGGATCGCACCGATCGTGGGGTCTTCCCATCAGCTCTATCCGCAGAGTGACTTCCCGTTTGGTAACAGGCTGCGGAGACGCCTCTCCTGCTGGCACCCGCGTCGCCTGTGAAGGCAGCGGTTCACGCTGCGAGAGTGGAGAATAGTTTGTTCTTGGAAAGGAAACGTACAGAAGGGGTTTTTCGCGTGAACGATGAAGCCAGCGACCGTGTTTATCGGAGTGGAGCCTTTCTACTCCGTGTGTTTTGTGATAGTTACCTGCTTCCCACGGAAACCTTTGGGCACTTCAGCCCTGTGGCTGCAGGAAGGACTGAGGAGTGAGGGGGGACGGGGCACAAGTTACCGCAGGTCCAGACGGAAACTTATACAGTGTGTCCCCCAAAAAGCTGGACAGCTTCGTCTCCTTTACTGAAGGGAAGAGGGGTGGGAGTTACTGGGGGATTTCTCCTTGGGGGGTGGAATGCACTCACTTTCCGGTGTTTAGAAATCCAAAATTCAGTCTTGCCTTCTTCAGGCCGTCCTGGGGACAAACGTTTAATTAAGCCTCTCACTGGCGGTGTAATCTTGGAGCTGAGAGTTTTCTTTTTGCTTCGATGAGGTAATTTCTGTTCGGGTTTAGCTGTTTGGCGTGTGAAGATGAGTCGTTCTGTGCTCAGACCTCACTTCCACTCCTCTTTCAGATGTTCAGGATGGGTGGACTGGTACCTAAGGACCCCAGGTCAGTGACACCAGGGCCAGGCTGACCCCGTGCTCTGTGCCCCTGTCCCTCCCCAGGCCGCGGTGGTCACAGAGGTCATGATGTCAACGCTGTGAACAGAGAAAATGCCCGAAGGGTTCACCGTCATTGTCAGAGGCTGTGTTATTTACAAACACTTACTGAGTTACATTTCTGCAGAGTGAACTTTCCAACACTGTCCTTACTTATGTGGGGCTTTTCAAATTAAGGGAAAGTGGGCCACTGTGTCCCTGTGGCCTGTGTTTCTGGGACAGCGGTGCAGCTCCAGTGCTCCGTTCTCCACCAGAGGTCTTAGCCCAGCCTCACAGAGCCAAGGAGACCCACTTTGTGTCCGGTGCCTCGACCGTGCCGCCAGCCTGAGAACTAGGGCTACTTCCTCCCATTGCCATGCCTGGTGCCCAGGCGCCCTCTCCGTGGCTGAATTCAAGTGAGAGGAAAGCTCTAGAAGCCACAGCCCCCTCCCATCCCCACACCCAGTGTCTGGGCGTCTGCCATGGGTGGCTCCCTGTCCCGGGGACCTCGTGTTCTTGCCCGAGTACCATTCCTGTAAAAATTCAGGCTGCTGCTTTTCCCTGGACTTAGCGTGTTTTACCTGGAAGTCTCATGAGTGACCTTGAGTGATGGTTGACACTTGTCTACTGGTTTTTCTAGAGGATTAAAAAAAAATTTCCCTATGAATCTATCCCTTGGGGAAAAAGATTCTTCTTGTTGCTGTTAAGTTTGCTTGAATGGCCTGGCTCCTAAGAATAAATGTTCGATTAAAAATCTCTATTAAGGCCACAGACTTATTCAGCGCTTTGAAATGCGGCTGCCTTGCCCTGATTAGGGTCCTCCTGCCCTCTGCCATGGCTCTGGCGTGGCTGTGAGCTTGTGCAGGGTGCTGGGGTCTTAGACCGTGGGATCAGTGGGTGGGATTTTCCTGCTTTTCTGCTGTTATCACTTAAACAGGTTGAGTACCTCACATATGCAGACCCAGGCTTGCTGTTCTGGTTTGCTGTGATGACAAAGGGCCCCAGTGATGTTTGTAGATGGAAGACATCTGCGGTTCTGATCAGAGGCCGGGCGTGGTGGCTCAGGCCTGTAATCTCAGTGCTTTGGGAGGCTGAGGCAGAAGGGTTGCTTAAGGCCAGGAGTTTGAGGCTGCAGTGAACTATGATTGTGCCACTGCGCTCCAGCCTGGGCAACAGAGTGAGACCTCCTGTCTAAAAAAATTAAGTAAAAAAAAAAAAAAAAAGCAAATAAAAATTGTTCTGTGAAAGCATAAAAACAAGCAAAACCATAGTCCAGACCAGCCCAAAACCACCCCCAAAACAGCCCTAAACCAGCCCAAAACCATAGTCCAAAACCAGCCCCAAAACCAGCCCCAAAACCAACCGCAAACCAGGTCCAAACCTGTCCAATTTGACTGAAGTGTGATTTATGCAAAGTTTTCTGTTGAGTATCAGCAGTGCTGTTTTACTCTAATTTACAATTTAAAACTTTTAAATGTTTTTAAACGCCGTTATCTGGATTAAGACATTGCTACCATAGCTATTTTAGAATAGAAAGTTGAGAAACTGTTTTTTTCAAAAGCACTTGCAGAGCTTTTGTGTTTTGACAGATGTGTTTTTGAGGCTTATTAGAGAGACACTCGGGGTCTCCTATTTGTCACAGTTTTTTGGCGTTAGGGAGGGCCTCTAGGACCAGCCTTTAGAGCAGGTTGCTGAGAAAGTTCCCACAGAGGTGGGTTGGGGGCACACAGAAGCCACTGATGGGGTGCAACGTGGTGGCAGAGGCTGGTGAGTAGCCCCCCAAGGCTGGAGGAGGGCGCCTAGACTGCTCTGGGGAGTGGCACGGAGGGCAAAGGGGACTCGGGGGAGGGGGTCCCCTCGGAGACCCGCCCCCATGGTTCCAGACCCCCGGCAGCTGGCCTGTTGGAGTGAGTCATAGTCCAACCCCCGCTTCTCAGAGGGCGGATTGCCGGCCGGAGGGCAGGACCACTGTAAGAGGTCACTTCTGGGAGCTGGTCAGCTGTGGGGTGGGCATGAGGAGCCGTTGAGTTTCTCGTTGCGCCTTCTGAAGACTTGGTTTAGCGCACACAGTCCCTTCCCAAGGCCACTGCTGTCTTCCTGGAACGGTCCCAGTGCTGGTGAAGCCTTTCTCCTCCACCGTCATTGCTAGCCCAGGTGCCGCCCCGGCTCCTCGTGGTTTCTCTTTCAGCATCTCTGACTCACTGGCGCCTCAGCCCTTCTCAGTTGCCCCCAAAATGGAGAAGAGCCACATACGCACGTGTGAATGATCAGTTTGTAAAAACGTCTTCATTTATCTGAAAGTTGGGCGACACTGCTACCCGCATGGGATGCACAGACACTTTTTTGTTTGTAAGACATTTTCGTTTGCAAAAATACATCACATCTCTCTCCTTCCAAGCACTCTGAAGAAAATGGAGCCTCATGCACAGAAACCTTCCCGTTCGCTGACTGTTGCTGTTCACGAGGCCTGCGTGGGCCTCTGCGGAGATGCGGAGAAAGGCGCCTCTCCGGGCCTCGGGCCGCCTGCAGCGGTTTAGGAACTTCAGGTGTTGACAGCTCGGTCTGTGAGGCGGGGACACAGCTGGACCGCGTGGTCCACGCTCCTCTGCGGAAGTCATCGTCTCAGTGTGGTCACCTGCTGGACGGAAGCTGTCTGCCGGGGAGCAGCACTGGCTCGTGATTGGGCAGGAGCACGAGAAGCCTCGGCAAGCTACGCTTTCCCCGTCTGCAGTGCTGATTGGCTGCTTTCCGCGTCTGCAGTGCTGATTGGCCGCTTTCCCCCTCTGCAGTGCTGATTGATTGGCCGCTTTCCCCGTCTGCAGTGCTGATTGATTGGCCGCTTTCC
>PVKV010039334.1:0-13147 GCA_004027835.1 Alouatta palliata | reverse complement strand
GGCTCACGCCTGTAATCCCAGCACTTTGGGAGGCCGAGGCGGGTGGATCACGAGGTCAAGAGATCGAGACCATCTTGGTCAACATGGTGAAACCCCGTCTCTACTAAAAATACAAAAATTAGCTGGGCATGGTGGCACGTGCCTGTAGTCCCAGCTACTCGGGAGGCTGAGGCAGGAGAATTGCTTGAACCCAGGAGGCAGAGGTTGCGGTGAGCCGAGATCGCGCCATTGCACTCCAGCCTGGGTAACAAGAGCTAAACTCTGTCTCAAAAAAAAAAAAAAGGACAAAGGTGTTTTTCTCTTTGACCGAAATCCTGTATCTTATGGTAGAGTAATATCAATATTTCTGGGCAATTGACTCTTGTCTCTTGTATCATTCTGTTTCTCTACTTTTATTAGTTTGATCCGGGGGCACCTTTTTGTTTTTGCAGGTCTGGGACCTGCGCCAGAACAAGCTAACCTACACCATGAGGGGCCATGCAGATTCAGTGACTGGCCTGAGTTTAAGTTCTGAAGGCTCTTATCTCTTGTCCAATGCAATGGATAATACAGGTAACTTTGGAGAGGAAATCTCTCCCAGGGTCCAAGGAAAAAGTCAAAAATTGCTCACAGATTGTATCAGACGATTAGAACATGTTGTAATGGGGAAAGCTTTAGGTAAGATAGTAAAGAATCTAGGACTGTAGTCTCAGATCTCTGTCTTGTCCCTGGACAACATTGCATACAGCATTTCTTCTCTCTGGGAATCAGTTTCTACACTGATAAGAAGACTGGACTTTACCTTTAAGATCCGTCTCAGCTCTCAGGACATAAGAAACTAGGTGATGAGTTTAATGAGAAAGATGTGAATTTAGAAGTTTATTCAAGGCAGTTCTTGTGCGTTTTCAGAGAACACCAAGCTTGGATGATCTCTTTTGCCCTTTCCTGCCAGTCTATCTTTCCTCCCCACTCCAAAAGCACTGGTGTGGAAAGAGGTCTTCAATAAAACAGCTTAACATTCTGGATTTACGTAAACACACTCTTCCTATTTCTCTTTACTCGTTTTTGAGTTGTAGGGTGAGAGGATGGATTACTATAGTCAAAAAGTAAGGTGACTTGCTGGATTATATGCTTAATGTTGAAGAAATTTGGAAATGGCCCTGGTATACAAACTTACAGGCTTGTCAGGAACTAAAATGTATTCCGTGACATTTTATAGCAAAAACAATACCTGACATTCATTGGATACTTAATAAATATTTGTCGAATTAATGGACATCTTTACCTTTTGACTATATTCTCAGTAACAAACTTTCATGCGTAGCTTTGCCTTTTTATGCCTGTCTGACTCCAAGAATTGATAATACTTTTTTCTTACTCAGATAAAATGACATCACTCAAATTCCACTATAGATATAGCTTCAGTTACAATGGCTGTAGTTACTGCTTACAACAGATGTTTATACACATATAATCTAGCATTTAAAAAAATTTTTTTTTGGCAAGACAGGATCTTGCTGTGTTGCCCAGGCTAGTCTCAAACTCCCGGGTTCAAGCAAGCCTCCCAAGTACCACGTCTAGCTAGTTCTAGCATTCTTTATAATGAGGAACAGGGAGGTTTCCTAAATTGATATTAAAATAAGGGAAAAAATAATAGAATAATTTCTTATTATGGCTGCATAATAAAATTATAAATTATTTTTGTTGCCTACAAATTTTGGAACCTTTGCACATGTATTATCTTACTGGATCTTTAAAATAGTCTTATTGGCCGGGCATGATGGCTCACACCTGTAATCCCAGCACTTAGGGAGGCTAAAGCAGTTGGATCACCTGAGGTTAGGAGTTTAAGACCAGCCTGGCCAACACAGTGAAACTCTGTCTCTACTAAAAATAGAAAAACTAGGCAGGCATGGTGGCGAGCGCCTGTAATCCCAGCTACTTGGGAGACTGAGGCAGGAGAATCACTTGAATCCAGGAGGCAGAGGTTGCAGTGAGCCAAGATCGTGCCACTCACTCCAGCCTGAGCAACAAGAGTCAAACTCCATCTCAAAAATAAATAGGCTGGGTGCGGTGGCTCACGCTTGTAATCCCAGCACTTTGGGAGGCCAAGGTGGGCAGATCATGAGGTCAGGAGTTCCAGACCCAGCCTGTCCAATATGTGAAACCCTGTTTCTACTAAAAAATGCAAAAATTAGCCAGGTGTGGTGGCACATGCCTCTAGTCCCAGCTACCCAGGAGTCTGAGGCAAGAGAATTGCCTGAACCTGGGAGGCGGAGGTTGCAGTGAGCTGAGATTGTGCCACTGCACTCCAGCCTGGGTGACAGAGTAAGACTCCGCCTCAAAAAAATAAAATAAAATAAAAATAAATAAAATAGTATTATTTTAAAAGAACAGGTAATTTTCTCTTCATTTTACAGAGCAAGAAAACCAAGACACAATCTCACTGTTTACTTGATGTCACCCAAATATGCAGCAGAGCTAGAATTAGAATGAGTATATTTACTTTTTCTGATTTTTGGTATGGAGCAATACTCTTTTGATTTTGATTTCTTTGACTTTTGTTTTGTTTTGTTTTTTTTGTTTTTAAATGGGAGTTTCCCTCTTGTTACCCAGGCTGGAATGCAATGGCACCATTTCGCTGACCGCAAACTCCGCCTTCCGGGTTCGAGCGATTCTTCTGCCTCATCCTCCTGAGTAGCTGGGATTACAGGCATAGGCTAACACGCCTGGCTAATTTTGTATTTCTGGTAGACATGGGGTTTCTCTGTATTGGTCAGGCTAGTCTTGAACTCCTGACCTTAGGTGATCCACCCGCCTCAGCCTCCCAAAGTGCTGGGATTACAGGCATGAGCCACTGAGCCTAGCAACTTTTTATATATTTTATATATATCTGACCTTGTTCAGTTTTAGACTGTCAGGTGCCCATATGAGGGAAATTAGGAAAGGGCAATATCAGTTTGGTTTTTGTAAGTTCATTGTCATAGTAGTTCATGGTATTTAGTTTGTCTTATCGAAGCTTTGCTGGATGTGACTCTAAGCTGGCAGAGGACTCTTTTGCAAAATATCTTTGAAATTAGTATCACACCCAGCTGCATTCTGTTGCAAATTACCAACAATGTGAGTGACATTTTTCCTTCCTGCCTCCTCAGCTAGCCCCAGTTATTGGGATTTAGATGTATTTTCCTGCTCGAAAAAGAAAAGAGGCTTAACAGGTAGCAGTGTGTCATGTTGGACTTCCCCATCCTGGAAGCAGCATCTGTCATTGACATAATACTAATTTCAGTTGGGTGCTTAGGAGGCCTCTGGCTGATAGTTGTTTTGGTTGGTTTGTTTATTTGGATTTGTTTTGCAGTTCGTGTCTGGGATGTCCGGCCATTTGCCCCCAAAGAGAGGTGTGTAAAGATATTTCAAGGCAATGTGCACAACTTTGAAAAGGTGAGTTCTGCATGGCAGGGGAATTTTACTGTTCATTTAATTCAAAGAAACATTTCAGGTGGTACTAAGGATAGAGAGCAGTAGCTCTGCTGAGAATGGACTTCATTCCAGTAACACTGCTCTTAATCAAAACTGTTGTTGCCAAAAATAAAACTAATAAAAATATTCGTGATTGGGAAGAAGCCAGCCACATAGCCCAAAAGTAATTGAGCCAGCTCTCAAACTGAGGGTATCTGACTTCACACCACCTTCAACACGACACTCCTGGCCTTTTAATTACTTGGAAATTTTACCCTCTTAAATCAGTTTTCTGTATGGAACCCAAGCTCCCATAGCTGTTACCCAGAAGGTCTCCCTCACCTGCCTCCCTGCCCCATGACCAGGTGTGTTTGAACCCTAAGAATACATCTCTTCCCGTCAGTACCTACCACGGCCCAAGTTCTGAGAGACAGAATTTTTCCCAACCCTCAGATGTAAAGTTCAGCTCTATTGAAAGAAGCTTTTACTCTCAGAGAATTTGTTAATAGAGATTAATGTTTTCCTTTTGAGAGCTCATTGAGATTCAGTTTCACTGTGTAAGTCAAATTTTATTTTTTAGACCTGGCATGGTGGCTCACAGTTGTAATCTCAGCACTTTGGAAAGCCAAGGCAGGAGGCCAGGAGTTAGAGACCAGCCAGGGCAACGTAATGAGACCCTGTCTCTACAAAAAATAAAAAATCTGCATGTGATGGCATGTGCCTGCAGTCTCAGCTGCCTGGGAGGCTAAAGTGGGAGTATCACTTGGGCCCAGGAAGTCAGAACTGCAGTGAGCTGTGATTGTGCCACTGCACTCCAACCTGTACAATAGAGCAAGACCCAATCTCAAAAAAAAAATTATTTGTTGGGTTTGCTTTTATTCAAGATAAATAGGAAAAAAGAATAATGAATATCAAGATAAAGGGAGCCTCCATTTATAAGTAGAACAAAATTTTATTTACAGGTTCAATCTAATTAATTGTAAGTTAAGCATTTTCTACAGTTTTTATATGGTGTAAAATAACAAAGAATATAAGATAACCATCTTCCTGAGAAGAACAATTAAAACTCTACTTAGGAAATTTAAAGCCTCTCAGTGATTCTGTAGCCTTGCAAAGAGGAGTTTGGTATATTACTATTCAGTGGCTTCTTATTTATCATAGAACCTGCTGAGATGTTCTTGGTCACCTGATGGAAGCAAAATAGCAGCTGGCTCAGCTGACAGGTAAGGATTACTGGGTGCAAAGTAAAGAATGATGTAGCTGGCCGGACATGGTGGCTTACACCTGTAATCCCAGCACTTTGGGAGGCCAAGGCGGATGGATCACCTGTGGTCAAGAGTTCGAGATCAGCCTGACCAACATGGAGAAACCCCGTCTCTACTAAAAATACAAAATTAGCTGGACGTGGTGGAGCATGCCTGTAATCCCAGCTACTTGGGAGGCTGAGGCAGGAGAATCACTTGAACCTGGGAGACAGAGGTTGCAGTGAGCCGAGATTGCACCAAGCACTCCAGCCTGGGCAACAAGAGTGAGACTCCATCTCAAAAAAAAAAAAAGAATGATGTAGCTATGGAGGATGTCTTCTTGTGTTTGATACATAAAACATGGATATGGAACTAGAGCAGACATAGAGTTATGACTGCTTGAAGATGAAGCTCTGTGCGGCATGAAAGGTTTCGAAGCCATGTTGGACAAACAGATCATTTCTACCCACTTTGGAGACATTTTAGACCTAGAGGATCGACAATTTGTTTGATTCTGTTGGGTTCCCTAAGTCTCATAATCTGCCTCTAGTCTCCCTCACCACATTTCTTCTGTCATGCTTCAGTTCATTTGAATACGTATTAAGAACCCACCATCACCACAGTGCTGCTCACATGGAATTCTCGTATTCTAACCTCCCTTTGCTTTCTCACCTCCAGCTTCTCTCTCACATTCCCTCTTCTTTATTATCCACACTCCCGTATCTCTCTAGTAGCCGCCTCTATGTTATATCTATACTGTCCCTGGCTCCCTCTCTCTATTACCTCTTGGGCATAATAATTGTTCTTTGTGCTGTAATCGCATTTCATACATCTAAGCTTTATTAGCATTTATTACATCTTACAATCAGACAAAGTGAGGCACCCTCACTAAATTGTTTTCTCTTAGAGATTAGGGAATGAATCTTAGTAATTTCTGTGAACCCATGGCACTGTTGTCAGTGCTTGAGCTTTTCTAACCAATTAGTTTATATTATGTGAATGAATTCCTGGTTGAAGAATGGCAGTCAAATTTTACCCTACATAACAGCTCAGCTATTGGTAATGGCTGCCTGTGTTGGGGATGATTCAGAGCTGTGTCTGGGTTAGTGGGAAGTACGATGATTGCTAGGTGCAGGGTGTAATAAAATGTGGACTAGGTATTTTCCACCCAGTGCTGAATTAATCAGCTAAGGCTTTATGAAATATGAATCTAAACTGGCTCAGGCATTATGGGCTGAATGAGAAACAGAAGGGAGAGAATTATTCTGTCAGATGTTGTATTTGGCATGTCTGTGGTAACCTGTGCTTGGGGGAGAATCAGGTTAAATAGGGATGTCCAGGTGTCAAGTGTGATGGGCTGCAAATGTGGCATGGTAAAAAATGATAAGACCCTCTGATAGCAGTTTCTGCATTTAGCTCCCATTGGGCAATGTCTTGACCCTTTTTAGCTTAATCCTATCCTCCCCTTTAGAGTTTCTCTTCCAACCCTCCTGAAACAAGCACCATCCAATAAATAGGAAGCCTTTCTTGGGCTAGCCAGGGCTTTCAGCATATTCCAGCGTTTTCCCCTATTTGGGGCCCTAGCACTGCCACACAGAAGCTGCACTGTGGTCTGTCTCTTACCTTTCTATTTATGAATAATACTGAATATACTTAAATTCCAGAGTCTACTTTTTTTTCCTGACAAGTTTGTAAAAATGGACAAGTATTCAGGTATTTTCTGGAGAAAATAGGATTCAGGTGAAAGTGTCACATTGGTCATTTGAGTGCAAATGGTTTAGAGAGCTGCCTGGAAGGGGAAATCGAAAGAATTTTAAGTTGTCAAGTTACTGGAGAAGACTTTGAGAAACAGACTAAGGGCCGGGCATGGTGGCTCACGCCTATAATTCAAGCACTTTGGAGGCCAAGGCAGGTGGATCACCTGAGGTCGGGAGTTCAAGATCAGCCTGACCAACATGGTGAAACTCCATCTTTAAAAAAAATCAAAAAAAAAAAAAAAAAAAAAGAGCCGGGCGTGGTGGCTCATGCCTGTAATCCCAGCACTTTGGGAGGCTGAGGTGGGTGGATCACCTGAGGTCAGGAGTTGGAGACCAGCCTGACCAACATGGCGAAACCCCATCTTTAAAAAAAAAGAAAAGAAAAGAAAAGAAACAGACTAAGGTGTCTCGTATTCTGACAGAGTAAGAACTGTTCTAAGTATTTTTACATAATTTTCAGCAGAGTGTATCTTTCCTTTGTAATTAAATTTTTAAATTATATTTGCATACTTTTTTTTCTGTTGAGCAGTTTGTTTCTGGCATTGGCCCTTTCTGAATTGCAATGTCCTCTTTTCTCTTTCCCTCTCCACTCTCCCTTTAAACTTTACATATGGTCCATGCACAGTGGTGCACACCTGTAATCCCAACATTCTGAGCGGCCAAGGTGGAAGGATGGCTTGCACCCAGGAATTCGAGACGAGCCTGGGCAAGATGGCAGGACCCTGTCTCTACAAAAAAAAAAAAAAAATTTTTTTTAATTAGTGAGGCATAGTAGTACCCACCTGTAGTCCCAGCTACTTGGTAGGCTGAGGTGGAAGGATCCCTTAAGCCCAGGAGTTTGAGGATATAGCAAGCTGCAATCATGCCACTGCTCTCCAGCCTTGACAACAGAGCAAGACGCCATCTCTTAAAAAAAAAAAAAATTTACATGTGGAAGCATGGTCTGAGGAAACCTGCCCCTCTCCACCTGTTGGGGGTTGGCCAGATTTAACAGGCCACCTCACCAGTTAGCCCCAAGTCAACAATCAGCTCTGTTATATAAGGCTCCTGGTTCCTGCCAAATGTTGCCATGCCAAAGTAAGGAGAGGGCAAGGAACCCCTCTAAATTTAGCATCTAATTGGCAGCCATCAAGAGTGAGGCCTTGAAGTGTAAACCCTTAGAGATTTGCGGTTCTTTTATGTGTCTGGGAAATGCATCCTCAGAAAACTGCTTTTCAGCTTGGCCTGGATTTGGCAAATTTCTCCTTTCTGTTAACTGATAACTTACAAATCACCTCCTTATATTCAGACTTGAAACCCTGAATAGTCCTATGGACTACAGAAAGGCTGGCCAGTCTCGGCCAAGCGTGATTTATTCAGCCCATTGACTTCATGAGATTCTGTTTTGATGATGAATGTACTCATAATAACTATAGCTATAATTAATTCTGTGTGCCAGGCACTTTGCATATATTATCTCATTTTTCTCAATAAAGTTATGAGATCAATATTTTCTCCATCACTGTAACTAAGAAGCTTAGAGAAGTTAAATGATCTCCAATTATTATTTAACTTCTGTGAGCTAAGATTACTTAGCTAGTAAATAGCTGCACTGAGACTTGAACCCCAGTCTTTCTGACTCCAGAGCTCATACTCTTTCACTATGCCACACTGCCTTTCGTTGAATTAATGAGGACCAGCTTTTTGTGCATGACAGGGAAGGGAATGAGTATCAGAGCCAAGGAGTCTATACAGATGGAGTTCCTGCTTCTCTTCCATCTTGCTCAGAACTTTTACTTAGTTTCTATGGAGCCTAGCTGATGACAGCTAAATAGTATAATTAAGAAGCTCTGAAGCTCTTGTTTATTTGCATTTTTGACCAAAAGTGTAATGTTGGATTAGAACTAGGAATTTTATAATCCAGTAGTGGTGAATGTACCATTTTTATGATCAAGTACTAATGAGTTGTTGATTGCACAAAACAAAATATGTAAATAATTTTAAATACCTGCTTCAAAGCTACCAGCCCTTTATATTTATCAACAGATGAATTTTATGTCATCAGATTAAGAGATAATAGCTCTTTATTTTCCCCTTTCATGACTTAAGGTTGAGAGTCAAAGGAACTTTTTATTTTTAGCCAATATATTTGTAGATGGTAAGCGAAAGTAAAATACTGGAGTATATTAAGAGCTCCAGGGTCTTAGGTGCAGCTCTGTAGTATCTGTGGCTGCAGAAGAGGTGGTCAGGAACACAGGAATGTCCTCCTGGGCTCCTGGTCACTTCTGTCTACTCCATGGCAGGAAGCCTTCAGCACAGGACATCAAGGCAAGCTTGAATAAGAAAAACAATTTCTTCCTCCTAAGCCATGTCATATCAGTTATACGGAAATACTACTTTGGGAAATAGTCTTCAGGAGAGCCTACATGAGCTCATGCAATCTCAGCAGTTCACTCAACTTGCCCTTCAAGTTTTACTTCAGTTTGAGAAGGCTATAAACTCATCATTGACTCAGAGGATCAGGATCAGAGTTGATTTCAGGGGCTCTCTAAATACATACAGATTCTGCCTTATGCCATGCATGGTGGCTCATGCCCATCATCCCAGCACTTTGGGAGGCAAAGGTGGGAGGATCACTTGAGGCTAGGAGTTCAAGACCAGCCTCAACAACATAAGAAGACACTGTCTCTACCAAAATATATATATATTAATTTAGAAAAATAAAAAGATTAATAATATGTAGACTTTTCCATTGAATGATATTGGATTCCAAAAGGTGATAGAACTTATTAAAATGGACAAAGTGAAAATTAATGGCCTGTGATGATAAAAATACTGGCTCCAGTACTACAGAATGAATAAGAAAATAATCACCTTTGTATGCCATCTTCTGTTATTATTCATCGCTTCTGAAGAGAAATGTAGAAGCGTTTTTTTTATTCTAGCATTGCAGAAATTGCATTGTGTTATTCCAGAGTATTCCAGTAGAAAGAAGCTTATTACTCTGTCATCTCTTGCATTACCTTTATTACACAGCATGAAAAAAGCATACCTTTTTTTTTCTTCAGACAGGATCTCACTCTGTCACCCAGGCTAGAGTGCAGTGGTGCTATCTCAGCTTGCTGCAGCCTCAACCTGCTAGACTCAATCACTCCTCCCACCTTGGCCTCCCAAGTAGCTGGGACCACAGGCACCACCACACCTAGCTAATTTTTTTGTAGAGATGGGGTTTTACCATGTTGCCCAGGCTGGTCTCAAGCTCCTGAGCTCAAGCAGTCCACCAGCTTTGGCCCCACAAAGTGCTAAGATTATAGACATGAGCCACCATGCCCAGCCCCATGATTTTTTTTATTGACAAATGAAAAATTTTGTCTTCCTAAGAACATTCTTTAATTAACTCATTTTTTTAAGAGTTCTAATTTTAGTTATGCCATTGATGAACTGTGTTGCCTTGGAAAAGTCACTGTACCCCAGTTTTCTTTATCTCTAAAATGAGGAGTTTAGACAAACTGATTTTTTTTTTTAATCTTTCTTTTTTTGAGACAGAGTCTTACTCTGTCACCCAGGCTAGAGGGCAGTGGCGCAGTCTTGGCTCACTGCAACCTCCACTTCCCAGGTTCAAGCAGTTCTCCTGCCTCAGCTTCCCAAGTAGTTGGGATTACTAACACACACTACCACGCCTGGCTAATTTTTTGTATTTTTAATAGAGACGGGATTTCACCTTGTTAGCCAGGCTGATCTCGAACTCCTGACCTCAGATAATCCACCCATCTTGGCCTCACAAAGTACTGGAATTACAGGCATGAGCCACCACACCCAGCCTAGACAAGCTGATTTCTGTTGGCCCCTTCCCATTCTAGAATTCAGTATTCCTTTTGCCTGTTAATTCAATGGAAATTTTGGCTCAAGTGAGTATTAGGTTAGCAAATACTATAAATATTTTATATATCAGACACTTCCTGTCCCTTCTCTGGGCTCTGTTTGAATACAGTACTAAGAAGTGTACATGGATCTACAATCTAGGCTCCCACCCTGCCATGAGTTGGGTTACGTCTTAGGCTTCCTGGATGAGTATGAAGTTAACTGTAGCCTAATTATACTAGACACCTTAAAAAAGGTTTTTGTGTGATGTCTGCAGGAAAAACTCTTCTTCCCTATGGTGTTTTCCGTTTCAGAAGCTTATATTCGAACATGCCAGTACTACTTATATTTTTAGTTATTTTTATTT
The DNA here is from genome assembly GCA_004027835.1 of Alouatta palliata. Classification (NCBI taxonomy): domain Eukaryota; kingdom Metazoa; phylum Chordata; class Mammalia; order Primates; family Atelidae; genus Alouatta; species Alouatta palliata. The sequence continues at coordinate 2,504 of PVKV010039334.1, read as the reverse complement.
CTCCACCCCATTGCTTAAGAGCTAAGTCCATGTCTTACTCAAACTCTCTATTCCTAGTTGCTAAAAGCCAGAACACGGTTCAGTAAATGTAAGGTAAGTAAATAATAGTTGCTTCCATTTCCTTTGAATAGCCATGCCTCTGCCCTACCCCCAGTTCTAGAAGGCCTTACCTTTGCTTTTCATGATACTTTACAGGTTTGTGTATGTGTGGGATACTACAAGCAGGAGAATATTGTATAAGCTGCCTGGCCATGCTGGCTCCATCAATGAAGTTGCTTTCCACCCTGACGAGCCCATCAGTAAGTCTGTCTCAACGAGGGGGAAAAGGAAACTGGAAATCTCCCCATAGGGATCCTGGGAATACAGAGGCAAAAGTGGGTGTCTGTTTTATTCGAATTTCCATGCAAACAGCCTTTTTTCTTTTTTCTTTTTTTTTTTTTTTTTTTTTGAGACGGTGTCTTGCTGTATCGCCCAGGCTGGAGTGCAGTGGTGCAATCTCAGTTCACTGCAACCTCCACCTCCCAGTTTCAAGCGATTCTCCTGCCTTAGCCTCCCAAGTAGCTGGGATTATAGGCACCCACCACCATGCCCAACTGATTTTTAGTAGAGATGAGGTTTCACCATGTTAGGCTGGTCATGAACTCCTGACCTCAAGTAATCCACCCACCTCAGCCTCCCAAAGTGCTGGGATTACAGGCATGAGCTACTGCACCCAGCTGCAAGTAGTCTTTATATGGGTATCGATGAGGCTCACTATTGGTCATAAGTGGTGAGAGTAAGAGCAATGTTCCATTTTCTTCTTGATCTTAAAGAGAAGTTGGTAAGTCTATTTTTTTTTTTTTAATTTACTTCCATCAAGTCTGTTTCAATGATGTATTTGGTTAAAAGAATGATATTTCTTAATATTTAGTTATAAATTTCAGCTTAAAATTTTTTCGCTGGCTAAACCAAATAATTTAAGCCCCGAATTAAAGGAGAAACTGTAACTTTCTCCAGGTCTAAGTGTAACAAACAGAAGCACATTTACAAAATGACTGATACAAACATAGATCCTCTCTTCTAGAATGACTGGGAAAGTCTTTTTCTTGGGGATTGACTGACAGCGGACATCAGTATTTAGAGCCTGATAACATATTTCCCATAGTACAGTCATCCTCATGATATTAGAGGACTTGGATTGAAAAGCAAGGCTACCATTTCCTGTGGATGGTGTTGAGGAGGAGAATTTAAGCTAAATCCAATTGCTTTTTTATACCAAAATTGGCTCTTGACACAAGAGCCCTTGAGCGCCAAATCTCCTTGAGCCTTCATTATTTCTAGTTATCTGCTCTGTTCTTTTTACCTCAGTTATCTCAGCATCGAGTGACAAGAGACTGTATATGGGAGAGATTCAGTGAAGATATGGAATAGAAGATTCCAAGGCTGCTTGTCTTTGAGACCTCAGACTGCATAAGTAACGTCAAATGTTGGCTGCCCAGGCTAGCACCCTCCCTTCAGATGACCATTACTAGCAAGAAACAGAGGAGGCGGTGGCCATATTCCAAAAACCACTTCTGTCCCATTTCACCAGGATGACTAAGGCAAGCTCCCCGTGGCTTCTACAAACCACCTGTCAGATTTCAGGGACTGTTTTATTTGTTTTCTTTTTCTTGTTTCCTGTTTTCTAATGCAGGCCTAATGTGATAAATTTGTTGGTTGGGGGTTTTTTTTTTTTAAGTAACTGGCTTGTATGATATTTTCTCTCTGTATTTCTCTAAGTCATTTTGTATTAAAAGCCAAATAGATGCCTTTTTACAAGAGCCATGTGGATTGGATTTATTGCTGTCTTTTTTTTGAGGCTTGATTGCTAAAAATCAGAGTAGAGCGTGATGTGGCCACAGGTTACCATTCACTTAAAAGTCCAAGAAGCTGTTCACTTGGGGGTTTTTCCCCACTTTTCTGTGTTTTTAGGTTTACTCATTTCCACGACAATCACAGAATAATTATTTATCAGTAACAAATACTTTTTTCCTACTAGAAGCAGAGCAGCCAAGAGGTGATAAATAAAAGAACCTGGTTTTGTGTACTTGTACCTGATCTTTAATGAACAGAGCCTGTATTTACTCTCTCCCCTGCCAAAAGAACTCTTCTGAGCAGCATTTTCTAAACTGAGGCTCTTGAAAGCAGCCAAATTTGGGGCAGTCTCAGCTTGTAGAAATGACATTGGCCAGAATGCTGCATCAAACTCAACTCAAATAGAATATGAGACTGCTTGGGGGCCGGGCGCGGTGGCTCACGCCTGTAATCCCAACACTTTGGGAGGCCAAGGCGGGTGGATCACGAGGTCAAGAGATCGAGACCATCCTGGTCAACATGGTGAAACCCCGTCTCTACTAAAAATACAAAAATTAGCTGGGCATGGTGGCACGTGCCTGTAGTCCCAACTACTCGGGAGGCTGAGGCAGGAGAATTGCTTGAACCCAGGAGGCGGAGGTTGCGGTGAGCCGAGATCGCGCCATTGCACT
>PVKV010039333.1:0-13142 GCA_004027835.1 Alouatta palliata | reverse complement strand
GGTAGCTTATGCCTGTAATGCCAGCACTTTGGGAGGCCAAGGTGGGCAGATCATGAGGTCAGCAGACTGAGACCATTCTGGCCAACATGCTGAAACATCATCTCTACTAAAATACAAAAACTTAGCTGGACATGGTGGTGCACACCTGTAGTCCCAGCTACTTGGGAGGCTGTTGCAGGGGAATCACGTGAACCCAGGAGGTGATAATTGCAGTGAACCGAGATCACGCCACTGCACTCCAGCCTGGCAACAGAGCGAGACTCCATCTCTAGATAGATAGATATAGATAGATAGATAGATAGATAGATAGATAGATAGATAGCGGTGAGATGATGTTTCGAAACTGCACAGATCTTAAGTGTACAATCCAACGATTTTGACAAATGCTTACATCTTGTAAACAACATCCAAATGCCATAATCCTCCTGCCCAAAGTTCTCTCTGCCCTTCAAGTCACACTTCCTGCAGGCAACCACGTCCTGATCTCTGTCACTATAGGTTGGTCGGGTCCACTGAACTTCATATAAATGGAATCATACGATACATACTCTTGGGTCTGATTTATTTTGTTTAAATACTTCTGAAATTCATTCCTGTTGTTGTATACCTGTTCATTTTATTGTTGTTGCTAACTAGTGTTCCATTGTACGGAAATGCCATAATTTGCAGAGTCTCCTGTTGGACATTTGGGCTGTTCCAGTTTGGGGTTAATATAAAGCCATTTATAAACGTCTCTGTACAAGATTTTTTTTGTAAGCATATGTTTTCATGTCTCCTGATGCATACTTAAGAGTGAGCCTCAGTTTTTTAAAAGCTGCAGTGGGGCACAGTGCCTCACGCCTGTAATCCCAACACTTTGGGAGGCGGGGCGCGGTGGCTCATGCCTGTAATGCCAGCACTTTGGGAGGCCGAGGCAGGTGGATCACCTGAGATTGGGAGTTTGAGACTAACCCGACCAACATGGAGAAACCTCATCTCTACTAAAAATACAAAATTAGGCGTGCTGGTGTGTGCCTGTAATCCCAGCTATTCGGGAGGCTGAAGCAGGAAAATCGCTTGAACCCAGGAGGTGGAGGTTGCAGTGAACCGAGATCACGCCATTGTACTCCAGCGTGAACAAAAAGAGCGAGACTCTGCCTCAAAAAGAAAAAATAATAATAAATTTTAAGAGAAAAAAAATTTTTAATAAAAAGCTGCATGGTTTTCCATCGTAAGTATGTGTCACAGAATAATCAAGTCCCCTGCTGGCCGTCTTTGGGTTGTTTCCAGTGGATTGCTAATGCTGTAATAAACATGTCTGTACATACCTCCTTGTGTGCCTGTAAGAATAGTTTCTTAGAATGACATGATCAGACAAGGGGTGCGTGTGGAAATCTGGGGCAGATGCTGCCCAGTTGCCCTCCAGGAGGCTGTTCCAATACATTTTCTCAAGAACTGCGCGTGAGACTTGCTCTCAACAAACCCCCAAAACCTTTGTGAATCTGCCAGCTGAAAATGCCATCTCATGACTTTTATCTGCAGTTCTTTAAATTGCAAGTAACATTGAATATTTTTTCTTGTGTTTATAATTGATTTGTATCTTTTTCCATGACTTCCCTGTCTTTTGCCTATTTTTTCCAAGAGTTTTTTTTTCCTTCGAGACAGAGTCTTGCTCTATCGCCAGGGTTGGAGTGCAGTGGCATAATCTCGGCTCACTGCAACCTCCACCTCCAGGGTTCAAGTGATTCTCCTGCCTCAGCCTCCTGACTAGCTGGGATTACAGGTGCCTGCCAACACTCCCAGCTAATTTTTATATTTTTAGTAGTGATGGGGTTTCACCACATTGGCCAGGATGGTCTTGAACTCTTGACCTCAAGTGATCCACCCACCTCGGCCTCCCAAAGTGCCAGGATTACAAGCGTGAGCCATAGCACCAAGCCCCAAGAGTTCATTTTTTTGTTTGTTTAAGTCCTTTTCATATTAATTTGTAAGAATTCTTTATGTATTTAAGAAATTAATCATTTGGCTGTCTTAAGGATTTTTATAATATATGTGAAGATCTGCTGAGGCTACTTTATTTATTCTTCTTTTTCATTATTTTTGCCTAGCTATTTTCACATATTTTTCCATAAGAATTTCTAAGTCAGCTTTTTCAGTTAAAAAAAAAGGGTTGGCATTTATCTCCCTGGCTATCTCTCCTATTCCTCTTCCCTTTACTCACTCAGGATTTCCTGACTTCAGCAATATTGACATTTTGGAACGAATACTTCTTTGTTGTAAGAGGCTGTGCACTGTGGGCTACTGAGCAGAATCCTAGCTTCTATTAATATTTACTAGATGCCAATAGCAACCCCCCCACCGCCCTCCAGCTGTGGCAACGAAAAATGTCTATAGACATTGCCAAATGTCCCCTGGAGGGCAAAATTGCCCATAGTTGAGAATCACTGACTCACTCTGACTTAGGACCCCGGCCCCTGCTGTCTAGGGCATGCAGGGTCTCTGCCTGCTCCCTCGCTGCTCAACGGTCCCTTCTCAGCCTAGTTCAGATGACAACTCCTTCACCTGCTCCATACTCTCTCTCTACAGCGCCCTTGACTGTTCTCACCTGCACTTTTCATCTTCTGACATACTATGCAATTTACTTTCTATTTTATCTGTCTCTCCCACATCGGTAAGAATGTAAGCCTCCTGGGGACAGGGATTTTTGTCTGTTTTGTTCACTCCTGTTGCCAATCCAGCAGAGGGTGATGCTCCAGGAAGGGGCTCCTTGGAACAGCTCTGGGCTCTTTCCCATAAGAAGAGGGCTGACACTCGTCTTTGAGTTCTCCTGTGGGGCTACTGACACACAGGCTGAGGTAACCTTACCTTACCTGGCCAGCTCCCCAGCCTAACGGGAAGGCTGTGCCTGATGACCCCTCACCCCTCGATGTTTTCCCTACACAGACCAGCAGAGGAGGGTGTTGGAGGAGAGACCGTTCCTGGGTAGGCTCTGAGTGAACAGATGGGAAAAGGCTCTCCTTCCTTTCCTCTGTTTCCTGACTCTTCCACATGGACCACCCCAGTCCACAGTGCAGGAGCGTCTGGGAGACCAGGAGGCACAGCTGAGCTCCGGGCTCTCCTTGCTGGGTGTAGTTCTTTGCCTGTGAAATGGGGACAATGACCCTTCTGAGCTTCTGGGGGCTCATGTCAGCCATTATGGCTCCTCCCCAGGGTCTCCTTTTCTGCAGAGCTTCTCAGGATGCCTCCCCAGACCACATGAGTCCCAGGTCCACCTCAAGGCACCCTCCAGATGGGGCTGTAGCTGTGACCTGGTGCCACCCAGGGCAGGAATAAGACCTTTAGAAGCACCAAGCACCAAAATGATGATGTGGCCCCTTCCCTCTTCTTGCGTAAGTCATCAGAAAACAAGACTATGCTTGTGAGGAGACCAGCGCCACTGACGGTGAAGAAAATGCTGTGGAGGGTCCTGCCTGCCCTGCTCCCTGCACTGTCTCTGGGAACCCCTCTATGCGGCCTCCAACAGCTCTGCTCAGAGCACAGGGCTCCAAGACCCCATGAGCAGGGCAGGTCTGAGGCTTGGTGGGCTGGCACTGCAGGGAGGCTGGGAGCAGGCTCCTGCCCGCTGCTGGGCTGCGGCAGTGTCCCGCGGTTCACCACTTCACATTTATAGCTACAGCGCTTCTCAGCTTACTGTCCCTGTGGTGGGAGGCCTGGCTCTCTGGAAGCCGCAGCTGTGGTTTGTTGGGTGCCTGCCTGAGTGCTGAGCTGGGAGGGAGGCTCAGAATGTTCCCAGGATAGCAAGGCCCAGCCCCTAGCTTCAGGCTTGCCCTGGTCTCTTCCTAGAACCTGGCTGAGGCTGGAGGGGGCCGCCAGCATAGTGAGGGGCTCCTGGCACACCTGCTCATATCTTGTGTTCCAGCAGGAATGGGAACCTTGTCAGAGGGCAAGGTGGTCCTCAGGCCTTAGTGGGACCCCTGAAGGCAAGGGAATGGATGGAGGAGGTGAGGGTGAGTCCTGAGGCTGGAGAAAGGGCAGGAACCAGGTGACAAAGTCCTCTTGGCCCCTGTAGTGCCATAGCCAGTGCTGTTTTCAGAGCCACCGGCTCCTCCCCTGTTGCCAAGGTCCCAGGTGGGCCTATCTGGCCACTTACAGAACCAGAGCTGGGCTACCTGGAGCTTGTGGTTTGATGTGTGCACGGGAAGCCTCCAGATGATTTCTAAGCTGTCAAAGCTGCTGCTCTCAAACTCGAATTTCTTTCCCTGCTGGGTTTCACAAACAGTCCCTCCACTGGAGTGGCTGGTCCTGTGTCATTCCTGCCTCACAGTGTGACTTGGTGGGTCCTCTCTGCAGGTGATGCCCCCCTTTGACCACTGAGGACTCTGAGGCTTGGATGACCCACCTCCAAAACCCACCTTGTCTGAATGGAGGAGTCAGGACCAGGAACAGAACCCTGATTCCAAAGTCTCTGCTCTTTGCACTGCACCATGGGGTCTCCAAGCTAAGGAGCAGGACTCTGCTGGCTTGACAGAGGCCTGGGAGGAGCAGGGCTTGGCTCCTTCTGTGCACCAGCCATGCCTCTTCTGTGCTTGGGATCAGGTAAGGGGCAGATTCTGTGACAGGCTGACTCCCTGCCTGCCCACTCTTCTCTCCTAGGGCCCTGGCTCCAGCCTGCGTCTCTGTAACTCCAGTGTCAGGGAGGGAGGGAGGGGGCCAGTCTGAGACAGGCCCCTGTGATGTCTGGAAGCTCACACCCTGCAATCGAGGGAAACCCCAGAGAGCAAACAGGGGCGGGGAGGTGAGGCAGGTAGGGCCATGATTACTGGGTGGGGTGTAGAAGGAACTGGTTCGAGGGCAGGACCCACCTTGGGGAGGTGAGATGGGAGGGCTGTTACCTAAAAACAGACCTGATTTTCATATAAATAGAACACCTATTCACTGTGTTTCTTTTTTTAAAGTTAGGATTTCAGTGTTTTCTTCCTTAGCAAACATCCTGGCATGCCAGCCTGGGGTGGTTTTGGCCAGTAACATGGGCAGTTGGCTGGTTCAGGTCATGGCGCCCTTAATCTGGGGCTGAAGCGGTATGTGGGGTGTGTGTGTGTGTGTGTGTGTGTGTGTGTTTGCAACTGCAAAGAGCAATTCAGTTCTACATTTACTGACCCTTTCTAGATGCTTATTTCGTGCTCAGAGATGGGGTCACAGAGAAGAATCAGGCTCTGTCCCTGTCCTCGAGGACACATCTAGTAAATGGGGTTAGCTTGGTCTGTGTGAATTGGAGTTTTCTAGATTCTTCTTTTTTTCTTGCAAGAACAGTTACTGAGCACCTCCTACGTGCTATGTATAAAACTAGCAACAAAGAGACAGGACACAGTCCCTGCCCTTGAGAAGTCTAGCAGGAGACAGTGATAAATCATTCTATTATAAAGACACGTGCACACATATGTTTATTGTGGCACTGTTCACAATAGCAAAGACTTGGAACCAACCCAAATGCCCATCAATGATAGCCTGGATAAAGAAAATGTGGCACATATACACCATGGAATACTATGCAGCCATAAAAAAGGATGAGTTCATGTCCTTTGCAGGGACATGGATGAAGCTGGAAACCATCATTCTCAGGAAACTGACACAAGAACAGAAAACCAAACACCGCATGTTCTCACTCATGAGTGGGCATTGAACAATGAGAACACATGGACACAGAGAGGGGAACATCACACACCAGGTCCTGTCCATAGGGGGTGGGGGAGGCTGGGGAGGGATAGCAGGGGCTGGATGGGTTGGAGAGGGATAGCATTAGGAGAAATCCCTAATGTAGATGATGGGGTGATGGATGCAGCAAACCACCATGGCACGTGTATAGCTATGTAACAAACCTGCACGTTCTGCACATGTGCCCCAGCACTTAAAGTATGTATATAAAAAAAAGAATAGTGACAGTACAACGTCTTCAGGGTTAAAACAGAAGCATGTGTAAGAGGCACCATTGGCTGGAAGAGGGAATCATCCATGTGGGGACATGAGAATGAGGAACAAGGCCCTGTGCAGGAAGTTGGCTTGTCCTCTGGTGTGGCTGAGGCAAGGGAGCAGTGTGTAACAGGAGAAGACGGGGCTGGGAGACAGGTACCGGGCCTGAGCTTCCTTAGCCCTAAGAGCTTAGCAAGTTGCCCAAGGCCATGGGACCACCAAGGGGTTGAGGAGGCGCAGGCAGGAGCAGGCCTGGCGGTCTCAGGCCAGTTGCCTGTGGATGCGCTGTGTGGTCCAGGGGTGTTAGGACAACTCGGTCCCAGCTGTGACTCCTTCACTTACTGACCTGGGTGGCCTTGAGCTGCACACAGCACCTCTCTGAGCTCCATCTGTTCGTGTCTCAACTGGAAATTGTGATAATACTAACCACGCCTCCTTGGCAGAGTGACAGGAGCAGTAAATGAGGTGGTGCGTGAAGGGCCTGGATAGAGCAGGTCCTGCAGCGCCTGATGAATGGGTGCTGTTCTGCCTCTCCCACAGGCTATGGGAAGGTGGGACTGGGCCTGGGAGGGCCGCACAGAGAAAGGGCATATGGTCCTCCTGACTCCTGCTGGTAACCCAGGTCCACGGGCAGGGGCTCTGTCTGGGGTGCCATCGTGGGGCTGAGGGGTGGTGCTCCCTGGTGGGTCCAGGCCTGGGAGCTGGGGTAGCCCACTGGAAGAAAGTCTTAGTTGGCCCAGGCCTGGTTAGCCAAGCTGTCCTTGTAAGCCTGGCCCCTTCACATTCCTTTGACGTTTTATTTCTTCTTCTTCTCTGAACTTAAGCCGCTTTGGGCAATATCAACCTGTCTGTGACAACTGTGCCGAATGACCAGGGCTTGGCCCATCTGAGCCTGGGACTCTGGTCAGGGCCAGGGGAGAGCAGCATTTGGGAATCTTCCAGAATGCAGAGGCTCTGGGATAGGCCTGCCCAAGGTCGGCTCCAAGAACGGTGCTCACCTGCGTTTTCAGGCCCCCGGCTCAGCCCTTGAGGTCCAGGGCTCAGGTCGGGCAAAGCGGTAGCATCCCAACTGCTCCCACGCCATCCGTGGCCATCTCCAAACCCCGGTGCTGACTTGGCCTTCGTGGAGGCTGCCCTGGGAGGGGCTCCAACAAGACGGGCCTTGAGAAAGGCCGGTTACCTGCCAGTGCTTGGCCTCCAAAATAGAATGTGAAGAGAGCAAAGCCTTTAATTCCATGTGTCCCAACAGCAGGTCGGTGTGGGGATAACTATGATCTGACGGGTCTTGAGCTATAATTACGGAGTCAGAATAAAAAATTACAGGCATTGTGTGGGCTTGTTTTAAATATAACGTAATCCATACTGCCCTCTCTCTTATTTGCTAGATTTGAGGTGGAGGCTTTGGCAGTCGGCACAGGTTTTGCCTGACACGTAGCAGATAAAAATGGCTTTTGCTCAGTGAAGAGGGCATGGTGGGAGGCCTTTGAGACCCCTGGTGTTCCTGACAGCCCACTTCCCGCAACCACAGGCACGTGTGCGTCCACGCGGGTCCTCTTGGTCGATCACTTTATCTGTATGCTGTTTCTCAGCTGGCCTCCCTGTTTCCCGTCTCCCTTTGTAAAACCCAGATTTGATGCTCTCTGTCTGTAGGGTAAATCCAAACTCCAAGTTCCTTTATGACTTGGGTGCAATCCACATGCCAGCATCCTAGCCGGGAACAGCAGCTATGGCATGGAGGTGAACTGCAAGGGCGCTGGGACCCAACGGCACAGGCTCAAACTCGGGCTCTAAATCTTAGTAATTAAATGTGAGTTGTCTGGGAAGCTTCATTGTTTTGTTTTTTGTTTTTTTTTGAAATGGAGTTTCGCTCTTGTTGCCCAGGCTGGAGTGCAATGGCACGACCTCAGCGCACTGCAACCTCTGCCTCCTGGGTTCACCCGATTCTCCTGCCTCAGCCTTTTGAGTAGCTGGGATTACAGGCACACACCACCATGCCCAGCTAATTTTTCTATTTTTAGTAGAGAAAGGGGTTCACCATGTTGGCCAGGCTGGCCTTGAACTCCTGATCTCAGGTCATCTGCCCGCCCCGGCCTCCCAAAGTGCTGGGATTACAGGTGTGGGCCAGCGTGCCTGGCCAGGCAGTTTCCTTAACTTTAATCTATGTGCTTTAGCTCCTCCTCCTCTCACTATTCACGTAGGATTGCTGTGAAGACAGAATGAAATCACACACTCCTAGAACGACCCTCGGCATGTCCCTTTTCTTCTCCAAGCCTTAGTTGACTGATCATTGAAAGAAGGCAACAGAAATATTGACTTTCAAGTTAGTCAATGTTTCTTTAAATGATATTTCTTGGTGTAGTTGATGGCGTGTGGACAGATGGGCATGTGTTAGTTCAACCCTTCTCAAAAGTAAAATAAAAATACACATGCAAAGTCTTAAAACATGCCATACCCCATGAGCAGGAATCTAAGCTAAGGGAAAAATCAAAATGTGGACAAAAATTTATGCATAAAGATGCTGACTTTAGTATGTTTTGTTTTGTTTCTGAGATGGAGTCTCAGTCTGTTGCCCAGGCTGGAGTGCAGTGGGGCAATCTTGGCTCCCTGCAACCTCCGCCTCCTGGGTTCAAGTGATCCTACCACCTCAGCCTCCCCAAATCCAGCCCCCAAGGAGCTGGGACTACAGGTGTGAACCACCATACCCAGTACTTTTTTTAGTAGAGATGGGGTTTTGCCATGTTGGCCAGGCTGGTCTCAAACTCGTGACCTCAGGTGATTCACCCACCTTGGCCTCCCAAAATGCTGGGATTACAGGCATGAGCCACAATGCCTGGCCCAAGATGCTTACTTGAGTATGTTTTTATACCCTTGAAAAATTGAAAACATACATACCTAACATTTAGGTAATAGTAATTAAGGTGTGTCAGCTCAAAAGACTATTATGCAGTCATTAACGGTGTCTTTAAAGAATATTTCATTATGTTGAAAAGGTGTATAATCTGAGGGGAATAAAGCAGATACAGAATCACATGTAATATATGATCTCAGTGATAATAAAAATATGTGAGCACAGAAAAGGTTGATATTGAAATAGAATAGCAGTTATCTTTGATGAACTGATAGGAGGATGAATATTTCCTCCCTTATAGCTTCCTGTGTTTTTCAAATATCCTAGAAACGGGCATGCATTACTTATATAATTTTTTAAAAGCTTAACGTTAAAATGTGAAATAAAATGAGAGGGTAGAGGCTGATGTCAGAGTTCCGTTCTGGCTGCTATCAGGCTATGATTCTAATGGGCTGGGACCACCCTCAGGGGTCTGAGAGGCAGCTGTAGAGACCCACTCACTCAAGAGCTGCCTGCCTAAATGACAAGTGGCAACAGGACAGGTCCAGAGCCTGGAGTCAGCAACTCACTGACCACGGGGATCTGGCAAGTACAGCTGCACAACACAGACTTCCCTCGAAGTCAGCTGCCCTTTTTTTTTTTTTTTTTGAGATTGAGTCTCACTCTGTCGCCCAGGCTGAAGTGCAGTGGTGCTATCTCGGCTCACTGCAACCTCCGCCTCCCGGCTTCAGGCGATTCTCCTGCCTCAGCCTCCCGAGTAGCTGGGATTACAGGTGCCCGCCACCACGCCCAGCTCATTTTTGTATTTTTAGAGAGACGGGGTTTCACTGTATTGGCCAGGCTGGTCTCAAACTCCCGACCTCGTGATCTACCTTCCCCCTCGGCCTTCCAAAGTGCTGGGATTACAAGAGTAAGCCACCACGCCTGGCTGGTCACCTGCCTTTCTAAAGTCTTTCTGAAACTTTCTCAAGTGTTGAAGGCTCTTCAGTGCCATCAGAAGTGGGCAGTGTGAGAACCCTGCTCTGACCCTGCTGAACCAAAAGGCCTTGGTGACCCCCTTTCCACCTGGTGCCAAGTGGGGTTTGGCCTGAGCTCTTTCTGCCCCTTCAGGTAAGGGGCTCATTGGAGAAGGGAGGCAGGCTGAGCCACTGTCACCTCTGTGGACCTCTCTACTGTCCTGGCATCTAGACTTTGGGGACACCACTCTCTGTCTCTTTCAGACCACTCATCCCCAACGGCCAGGATGCATGACACTGGTGACTTGTCCCGAGGGTGGGGCATATGGAACACTTCCTAAGAGGGAATCACTGAGGAACAGTTTGCTCACTCCCAGCTACTTCCAGGATCTCAGAATCACACTGGATGCAATGTAGCAGCTATGTCATGGAGGTGAAGTGCAAGCGCCCTAGAACCCGACGGCACAAATTAAACTCAAGCTCCAACTCTTAGTAACTAAATGTGAGTCTATGTGCCTCTAGGTAGGTTCCTTTTTTTTAAGACGGAGTTTCACTGTCGTTGCCCAGGCTTTAGTGCAATGATGTGATCTCGCCTCACTGCAACCTCCACTTCCCAGGTTCAAGCAGTTCTCCTGCCTCAGCCTCCTGAGTAGCTGGGATTACAGGTGCACACCAGCACTCCTGGCTAATTTTTCTATTTTTAGTAGAGATAGGGTTTTGCCATGTTTGCCAGGCTGGTCTTGAACTCCTGACCTCAGGTGATCTGCCTGCCTTGGCCTCCCAAAGTGCTGGGATTACAGATGTGAGCCACTGCGCCCAGGTGAGGCTACCTGAAAAAATCAAAGGGGCCTTTGATGAGGTCCTGGTGGAAAGAAGGGCGCCATGTGAGTCCAAAGAGGTAGCTCCCCAGGGAGGAAGCCCTTGAAGTCAGGAGCCTAGAGCCCTGTGCCCAGACTCCAGACTGCAGCTTGTCAGGGCTTGGCTAGGACCTCCATGAACCAGCTCCACACCTGGCCAGTTAGAAACCAGAGAAATTCAGAGGAATCCGAGGCTAAGAGAGTGAGACAGACAGGCTTAGAGAGACGGCAAGAACAACAGTCAGCGGCAGGCAGGCAGAGGTGTGGGGAGACACAGGCTGAGAAACAGACAGTGGCTGAGACAGGGCGGAGAGGCCCCCACTAGGCAGACCGTGCATATCAGCACCTACAAACAGGCTCACCCTGGAGATCATCAGGGAACGCAAATTAAAGGACCTCTGATGTGCCATTAATTTTACACCTACAAAATTAGCAGACATTGACAAAATTATAATGTCTCATGCTGTTGAGGCTGTGGTGAAACCAGCTCACACACTCTGCCAGCGGCAGTGTAAATTAGCACCGCCTTTTTAGGGAAGAAATTGGGCAGTAGGCTTCCAGAGCTACGAAAATGTTCATACCTTTTAATGTGGTCATTCTGCTTCTGGGAATCTGGTGTGTGGAAGTCATTCAACAGAACCATGAAAGATGCAAACCCAAAGACACTGAGTGTAACACTCTCTGTTACATGTTGTGGGCTTGATATGGCCACCATCGATTTTTTTTTTTTTTTTGAGACGGAGTCTCGCTCTGTTGCCAGGCTGGAGTGCAGTGGCGCAATCTCAGCTCACTACAACCTCTGCCTCCCACGTTCAAGCAATTCTCCTGCCTCAGCCTCCCGAGTAGCTGGGACTAAAGGCATGCACCACCACACCCAGCTAATTTTTGTATTTTTAGTAGAGACGGGGTTTCACCATGTTGGCCAAGATGGTCTCGATATCCTGACCTCGTGATCTGCCTGCCTCAGCCTCCGAATATTTTTAAAAATAAGGAATATTAAGACTATAGGCCTGGCACAGTGCCTCACACCTGTAATCCCAGCACTTTGGGAGGCCAAGGAGAGCAGATCACATGAAGTCAGGAGTTCGAGACAAACCTGGCCAACATGGCGAAACCTCATCTCTACTAAAAATACAAAAATTAGCCAGGTGTGGTAGCAGGTGCCTATAATCACAGCTACTTAGGAGACTGAGGCAGGAGAATTGCTTGAACCCGGGAGGCGGAGGTTGCAGTGAGCCAAAATTGTGTCACTGCACTCCAGCCTGTGTGACAGAGAATGACTCGGTCTCAAAAAAAAAAAAAAAGAAATATATAGTATAACACTTAAAGGTTCTTAGAATATGTGAAAATAAGCAGAAAATAAAACCATCTGTACATTAAAATTAATAATTACATAAAACAGCTACCCGAAAGCTCAGGGCAGCCCCACCCCTGCTTGTGAAGTGTGAACGGTTCTTGATCCTGGCTGGCCGTACAGACACTCCCGTCTTCCCATGGAGGGGCCTGCCCTACCGCTCACTGTCTGGAGCTGCCCCGGTCATGAAGCCTAATCCACAAACCTCAGTCTGGTGGGGAGACAGGCTCAGCAAAGCTTGTCCACCTGGCCAGCTCACGGGAGTGACCCTGGGCCATCTAAGTGGTGCTCACTGAGTCACATCCGCTGAGGTATGACTCTGATGTCACACCTAGAGAGGCCAAACCAGAAAGGAAAAGAGATCGTGGGGTTGGGTCTTCATTTAAGAAAGAGATACAGTGATTTTGCAAGTTCTGAAGTGTCTTGCTAGTTGCAAGCACAGCGGTCTGTTTAAGCCAGCTGACGTCTGGACTCCCAGCCGGCGCATCACCCGCTGAAGGCAATTTAGAATAGACTGGAGGCAATTTAGAATAGATTGAAGGCAAAGGAAGAAGAGATCCTGGGATCACCTCTCCTGGACCTCCCCAACAGTAGGCACGATCTCATTCTAAACTTGATCCTCCAGTTCTGCGTGTTCACCACCCGCTACTACCCATCAAAGAAGCTGGCACTGAACGGGAACTCGGCGAATTGTGGTGGGTGAATGACAGGTGAGAATTTCACGTATTCTAAGAACGTAGTGTAATGACCACGTAGCATGAATAAGCACGTGTCACCAGACAATTCCATCTCTATCCAAAGCCTGTCTAGCTTTCCAAATGTGCCCGTCATCCTGTTCTGGAGATGCTCTGCCCCTTATCCCTGCCCTGCTACCTGCCAAGGGGATGCCCTTCCTTACAGAGGCCAAGAATATTCGCTGACCATGCCCAGGTCCAGACAAACCTAACCTTGTTCACTCGCTCCATGGATAGCTACAGAGCACAAAGAGGCTTTGTGATAGCCTGCCCTTGATGTGTTTTCAATCTCACAGGAGAGACAGGAGCAAACAACAAAGAATAATTCATGGAATGACCACATGGGTGCTGGGAAAACAGGCAGCAGCAGTGAGGAGTGAGAACACCCAGGAAGTGGGCTCAGAGTCGGGTGGAGGACTGGGCGAGTCTCCTTTGGGGAGGTGGAAA
>PVKV010039332.1:0-13147 GCA_004027835.1 Alouatta palliata | reverse complement strand
TGGGGGGAAAAAGGGGAGGGACAGCGGGGGGTGGGGAGTTGGGGAGGGATAGCATGGGGAGAAATAACAGATACAGATGATGGGGAGGAAGGCAGCAAATCACACTGCCATGTGTGTACCTATGTAACAATCTTGCATGTTCTTCACATGTACCCCCAAACCTAAAATGCAATAAAAAGTATATATTATAAAAAAAATAAATAAATAAATAAACAAAATAAAAAAAAAAATCTCTATTAACATAGCTAGATCCTTTTCTTCCAGACCTCCCAATCCTAAAGAGATTAACTAAGATCCGAACAGGAAACATTTGTCACTGATTGATTGTCTCTAAGGGCAGCCACTAACCTGAATATTCCCTTTCTATGAATCCCAGCTCTTTAGACAAACTTAACCAATTGTCAACCAGAAAATGTTTAAATTCACCTGTAGCCTGGAAACCTCCCCCCAACTTTGAGATATACTGCCTTTCTGGATCAAACCAATGTATTTCTTGAATGTATTTGATTGATGTCTCGTGCCTCTCTAAAATATATAAAACTAAACTGCACCCTGACTACCTTCGATATGTTCACAGGTCCTCCGAGGACCATGTCATGGGCCACAATCACCCATATTTGGCTCAGAATAAATCTTTTCAAGTATTTTTACAGAGTTTGACTCTTCTCATCGACACTATCACAAGGTGAAATCCCACGATAGACTGCAATCTGAGGAAAAGAGAAGGCAGTAATGTCTCAGTCTGAGTCCAAAAGCCTCAAAGGCAGGGAAGCTGAGAGTGCTCCCTTCAGTCTGTAGCTGAAGGCCAAAGAGTTCCCAGCAAAACTTCTGCTGTAAGTCCGAGAATGAAATCAAGTTGGAAAACACTCTTCAAGATATTATCCAGGAGAACTTTCCCAACCTAGCAAGGCAAGCCAACATTCAAATTCAGAAAATGCAGAGAATACCATAACAATACTCCTCAAGAAGAGCAACACCAAGGCACATAATCATCAGATTCACTGGGGTTGAAATGAAGCAAAAAATGCTAAGGGCAGCCAGAGAGAAAGGTCGAGTTACCCACAAAGGAAGCCCATAAGACTCACAGCGGATCTGTCAGCAAAAACCCTACAAGCCAGAAGAGAGTGGGTCCAATATTCAACACCCTAAAAGAAAACAACTTTGAATGCTGAATTTCATATCCAGAAAAACAAAGCTTCAAAAGTGAAGGAGAAAGAAAATCCTTTATGGACAAGCAATTGCTGAGAGATTTCATCACCACCAGGCCTGCCTTACAAGAGCTCTTTAAGGAAGCACTAAACATGGAAAGGAACAACCAATACTAGTGAATGCAAAAGCATACCAAATGGTAAAGACCATCGACACAATGAAGAAACTGCATCAACTAATGGGCAAAACAATCAACTAATATCAAAATAGCAGGATCAAATTCACATGTAACAATATTAACCTTAAATGCAAATAGGCTAAATGCCCCAATCAAAAGACACAGACTGGCAAATACGATTAAGAGTCAAGACCCATTAGTGTGCTGTATTCAGGAAACCCATCTCACATGCAAAGACACACATAGGCACAAAATAAAGAGATGGAGGAAGATTTACTAAGAAAATGAGGAACAAAAAAAGCAGAGGTTGCAGTCCTAGTCTCTGATAAACCAGACTTTAAACCAACAAAGATTAAAAGAGACAAAGAAGAACATTACATAATGGTAAAGGGATAATGCAACAAGAAGAGCTAACTATCCTAATTATATATGCACCCAATACAGGAGAACCCAGATAAATAAAGCAAGTTGTTAACAACCTACAAAGAGACTTAGACTCCCACACAATAGTGGGAGACTTTAAGACTCCACTGTCTATATTAGACAGATCAACGAGACCAAAAATTAACAAGGATATCCAGGACTGGAACTCAGATCTGCACAAAGTGGACTTAATAGATATCTACAGAACTCTCCACCCCAAATCCACAGAATATACATTCTTCTCAACACCATATCGCACTTACTCTAAAATGTACCACATAACTGGAAGTAAATCACTCCTCAGCAAATGCAAAAGAATGGAAATCATAACAAACAGTCTCTCAGACCACAGTGCAATCAAATTAGAACTCAGGATGAAGAAACTACCTCAGAAACACACAACTTCATGGAAACTGAAAAACCTGCACCTGAATGACTACTGGATAAATAATGAAATGAAAGGAGAAGATGTTCTTCAAAACCAATGAGAATGAAGACACAACATACCAGAATCTCTGGAACACAGTTAAAGGAGTGTCTAGAGAAAAATGTATATCACTAAATGCCCACATGAGAAGCAAGGAAAGATCTAAAATTGACACCCTAACGTCACAATAAAAACAACTAAAGAAGCAAGATCAAAAAAATTCAAAAGCTAGCAGAAGACTAGAAATAACTAAGATCAGAGCAGAACTGAAGGAGATAGAGACACAAAACACCTTGCAAAAAATTAATGAATCCAGAAGCTGGGTTTTTTGAAAAGATCAAGAAAATACATAGACCGCTAGCCAGACTAATGAAAAAGAAAAGAGAGAAGAATCAAATAGGTGCAATAAAAAAATGATAAAGAGGATATCACCACTGATCACACAGAAATACAAACTACCATCAAAGATTACTAAAAACACCTCTATGCATGTAAACCAGCAAATCTAGAAGAAATGGATAAATTCCTAGACACTTGCACTCTCCCAAGACTAAACCAGGAAGAAGTTGAATCCCTGAATAGACCAATGACAAGGTTTGAAGTTGAGGCAGCAATTAGTCACTTACCAACCAAAAAAAGTCCAGGACCAGAATTCTATCAGAGCTACAAAGAGGAGCTGGTACCATTCCTTCTGAAATTATTCCAAACAATACAAAAAGCAGGAATCCTCCCTAATTCATTTTATGAGATCCACATCATCATGATACCAAAACCTGGCAGAGACACAACTAAAAAAGAAAATTTCAGGCCAATATACATGATGAACATAGATGCAAATATCTTCAATAAAATACTGGCAAACCAAATCCAATAACATATTAAAAAGCTTATCCATCATGATCAAGTAGGCTTCATCCCTGGGAAGCTAGCTGGATTCAACATTCACAAATCTATAAATGTAATCTATCACATTAACAGAATCAAAGACAAAACCACATGATTATCTCAATAGATGCAGAGAAGGCCTTCAACAAAATTCAACAGTTCTTTATGCTAAAAACTCTCCATAAACTAGGTATTAATGGAATGTATCTCAAAAATAATAAAAGCTATTTATGACAAAACCACAGCCAATATCATACTGAATGGGCAAAAACTGGAAGCATTCCCTTTGAAAAATGGCATAAGACAATGTGCCCTCTTTCACCGCTCCTATTCAACAAAGTATTGGAATTTCTGGCCAGAGCAATCAAGCAACAAAAAGAAATAAAGTGAATTCAACTAGGAAAAGAGGAAGTTAAATTGTCTCTATTTCCAGATGACATGATTGTATACTTAGAAGACCCCCATTGTCTCAGCCCAAAATCTCCTTAAAATGATAAGCAACTTCAGCAAAGTCTCAGGATACAAAATCAGTGTACAGAAATCACAAGCATTCCTATATACCAATAACAGACAATCAGAGAGCCAAATCATGAGCCAACTCCCATTCACAATTGCTACAAAGAGAATAAAATAACTAGGAAAACAACTAACAAAGAAAGTGAAGGACCTCTTCAAGTAGAACTACAAACCACTGCTCAAGGAAATAAGAGAGGACACAACAGATGGAAAAAAAACTCCATGCCCATGGTTACAAAGAATCAATATTGTGAAAATGGCCATACTGCCCAAAGTAATTTATAGATTCAGTGCTATCCCCATAGCCGCCTTCTTCACAAAACAGGAAAAAACCACCTTAAACTTCATATGGAACCAAAATGAGCCCGCATAGCCAAGACAATATTTTAAAATCATTTTTTTGTTGCTTATGTTTGAAATTGGTTTCATATGAACAGATAGTACAATATTTTGGCTAAGAGTCTCTAGTATTATTATGTCTTTTGACTCAAGTAATTCTATATACAATAGAATTTTAAAATCATTTTTTGTTGCTTATATTTGAAATGGGTTTCTTATGAACAGACAGTACAATATTTTGGCTAAGAATCTCTAGTATTACATCTTTTTGACTCAAGTAATTCTATATACAATAGAAGAATTGGAAAATCAACAGATTGAAAGATAGTCTTAACATTTTTTACAACATAATAGTGTAAGGCCGGTTGCCTCGCCGGGAGCTTGGACACGCCCATCCCTCCTGGCGCCAGGGAATTATGTTACCACTCTGCACCTGACACCTATCCCCTGCTGAAAAACCCCCACCCAAAAATTTCAAAAAAGCCACGCCAAACCCTACCCAATAACTCTTTGTCCCATTTAGGTCATTATTCCCCAAGAGGGCCCACTCACCAAAAATCCCACCTACCTACCAGTAATAACTGGCCCACTCCCCTTCCTAAGTCCCAATATCCAGTCAAGTGCCTTATGGTTTGTCTCCCCTATATCCAGTCAAATGCCTTCACTCCTTATAAAGCCCCTTGCCCTAAAAAGTTAAATGCGACTTCTCTGGCCCTTACCTGGACCGTAGAACCTCGCCTGGGAGCTGAATAAATCAGATTTTCATTTTCTTATACTGGACTCAGTTTCCTCATTTTGACTCAACAATATACCTTACAAGTGGTGCCGACACCCGGGAGGAGTTGTGAGTCCCCCTCCGGGGGAGAAAAACTAACCCTTCCTGGGGGAAACTGACTCCTCCACCCAAAGCCAGACCAGGGAGCCGCTCCGCCACAAGGTAAGACTTTTGTTCCCCACAACCTCTCTCGCTGTCTGCTCCATGGACTCCCTGCCTGTAACTGCAGCCACGTCAGGGACTCCTTACTGCCATGGGCCTGGGGCCCCAGTTCCGTTCCGAGGACCTGAGCGTAGAGGAGACGTCCCTACACTCTCATTTTCTCCCTGTAAGAGGTTTGTCGGGGGTCAGAAACCTAAAGGAGACACCCCTGTCTTCCTGAACCCTCTCCGGTGTTCTGCAGTGCAGTCCAGGACGCCTTCTGATCATCTCGGCGGCAGCGAATGAGGTCTGGGTAATAAGAAGCCCCGTGTACAGTCCCAGGCCCTACTCAGGACCTGGACCCTACCTGGCTCCTAGTCCCAAATTAGTTTTCTAACAACCTAGTTCCCGCCTAAGTACTCTTGGTTCCTTTTTCTACTCCTGAACGAGTGTGTGAGTGAGTGAGTTTATGTGTAGTCCAATGGCTTAACGGCTACAGGGCTTGAGTGGGCCTCCACCCGCGGTTCCATGGGGATGTCATAAGGCATAACGGTGATTCACCTCAGGACAAAAAGACCTGGGGGTTGTACGGGTACACGTTAGCCAAGACACCCCTAAAACATCCCTTCAGGGACGTGGCCGGAAAGGCATAAGACTGGTCTCCCATCTGGGAGACTCCCACCCTTTGTCCATCAATCCTACATGTGGTTCTGTCTGTATTGTAAATTCACTAGCTTTGCCAGACTCTTACTGGCCAATATACAGTGGTTTAGGCCTGCTTCCCTCAGAGTAGAAGATATCCTACAGTGGGTAACCGACCACTGGCTACAGGGGTCCTTTACTGAATTTCTGCCATTAAAAATAACTCTGTTCTCTTTTTTCCTTCTATTATTTTTCTACCGCTAAGACCTCACTCTCTGGCCTCATCCCTGTCACTTCCTCAAGTTCTCCCTTGTGGCAGATAGCTCTAGCCCTTTTTCTTTTTATCTTCTCATTGTAGTCATTGCGACTTGCAAGTTCTCCCAACCACCCCCTCCAGGAAAAGAACTCTTTTGCCCATATTGGGTGTAATGTCTCACCCCCATAGTTGAATAGTTAATCATCGGCAGCTAGGAGTCCCACCTAAACCCGAAGTCACCACTAGGATGCCTAACTCTAAATTTACCCAAACTGGGCCTCTCCATAAAAAAGAAGAGGCTATTCTTCCTCTCTACCGTAGCCTGGCCACAGTATCCTCTGGACAACCAGGCTAAATGGCCTCCAGAGGGCACACTCAACTTTAAAATCCTAACAGACTTAAATAACTTCTGCCAAAAAAATGGCAAGTGGGCAGAAATTCTCTATATTCAGGCTTTCTAGTATCTCCACGCTCGCCCCGATCTCTGCTCCTCCTGCAGCACCGTCCAGGTACTTCTCGCAAAAAAACCCGCAGTCTGCCTTCAGCCCCACCGCTGGCCTCCTCCTCTTCCTCCTTCTCCGACCCCAATCTGCCCAAGGAACTCTTCCGGCCTCCAGCCCAACCCACTGATCCCCCACCTTATGCAGAGCCCCAATCCACTCCTACTCCCTCAGGCCCTAACATGGCCTCTCCTGTTAGTGCCCACACCCGCTCTCGCAAAGCTAAACCTCCTCCTCCTTTCCGAGACATAACCTGTTCTGTTAACGGTCACACTCGTCCACGTAACACCCCACCAATGAAAATTCCCTCCTCTGTCCCCTCCGTGAGGTAGCTGGAATGGAAGGCGTTGTCCGAGTACACATTCCTTTCTTTCTCTCTAATTTATCCACCATTAAAAAATGTTTAGGGTCCTTTTCCGCCAATCCTACTGCCTACACTAAAAAATTCCACTATCTCACACAAGCCTATGACTTAACCTGGCATGACATTTATGTAATTTTGTCTTCTACCCTCATTCCAGATGAACATAATTGCATCCACATAGCAGCCCAGGCACACACAAATCAGGTACATCTTACTGATCCCCAAATGCTAGTAAGCACAGCGGTGGTCCCCAATGCTAACCCTAACTGGGACTATTAAACCGGTCAAAATGACCACCACCGCCAAAACCAAATGCTACAATGGCTCCTAGCAGGCATGCAGGACACAACCTAAAAGGTGGTCAATTACGATAAACTATGTGAAATAACTCAGGGCCCTACTAAAAACCCAGCTGCCTTCCTTAACCAGTTAGCCAATGCTATGGTCATACATAACCGAGTGGACCCGGACTCCCCGGCCGGGACCACTCTCCTAGCTGCCCATTTTATCTCCCAGTCAGCACCAAACATTAAAAAAAAATTAAAGAAGGCAGAAGAGGGTCCCCAAACTCCCATACAAAACGTGGTAAACATAGCATTTAAAGTTTTTAATAGTCAAGAGGAAAAGGCTGAGGCCATTTGCCAGGCCCATTTACAGCAACAAGTGAGCCTCCAAACCCAAGCTATTGTAGCAGCCCAAAGTCCGGCAGCCCACCCAGTGTCTAACAAAAAGAACTCCTCAAAGTTCCTCCCAAAAGGTCCTCCAATACCTGCTCAGGCCCCTACAAAGGCCCTGCCCGAGCCTTGCTTCAAATGTGGCCAAAAGGGACACTGGGCCTGACAGTGCCCCAATCCACATCCACCTCCCGGACCTTGCCCGGCCTGCGTCCTGGCCATTGGAAGGACGACTGCCTGCTCTGGACCTCAGGCTCACTGCCTGCACCTCTATGTGGGGGACAGGCCAGTCCAAAGGATGTAGTCCCTTTACTTGAGCTCCTCAGTCTCATGGAAGACTGGCATGGCCCAGACTCGGAGACCCCATCACCCTCGCCAAGCCCAGGGTAATGCTACAAGTAGCGGGTAAGTCCATTTCCTTCATGGTAAACACAGGGGCTACTTATTCTGTATTGCCTTCCTACTCAGGACCCAGGATTCCTTCTCAGGTCTCGGTTGTGGGAATTGATAGGAAGCCCTCCTGTCCCAATTGGACCCATCCTTTAACCTGTAACCTCGAGGGACATCCGTTCACACACTCCTTCCTGATAATACCCTCATGCCCAGTCCCCCTACTAGGACAGAATACCCTCCAAACCTTAGGGACTACCCTCCAATTCACCAGCCCCCCACAATCAGCTCCATCCTCCACCTGTCTCCTATTACTGACCTTAACCGACAGCACACCTAGGTACAGCTCCTCACCTCAAACTCCTATCTCTCCTAAAATAGTTAATCCTCAGTATGGGATACTTCTAAGCCTGTAGTGGCCACACATCACACACCAGATAAAATATTTCTCAAAGACCCCCCCAGTTTTCCCTGCCGTCCTCAGTTTCCCATCTCAAAAGCCCACCGCCAGGGTCTGAAGCCTATCATTTCCCGACTTTTAACCCAGGGACTTCTTATTCCCACCAGTTCCCCTTGTAATACCCCTATCCTGCCAGTCCAAAAACCATCTGGTGGTTATCGCCTAGTCCAGGACCTACGTTTCATTAACGAGGCAGTGGTACCCCTCCACCTGGTAGTTCCCAACCCCTACACCTTATTATCCCATGTTCCCTCTAATACCTCCCATTTCATGGTTATCGATCTCAAGGACGCCTTCTTCACAATTCCCCTGCACCCGGACTCTTACTTCCTCTTTGCCTTTACTTGGACTGACCCTGTCTCTAACCTATCAAAACAATTGACCTGGACAGTCCTGCCCCAGGGCTTCAGAGACAGTCCCCACATATTTGGACAAGCATTAGCAGCTAACCTGGCCTCTTGCCCCCTTCAGCCCAGCCTCCTCTTACAATACGTGGATGATCTGTTACTATGCAGCCCCTCTCTTTCCATGTCACAGCAGCATACTGCAGCCCTCCTTAATTTTCTTGGGTCTAGGGGCTACCGGGTTTCCCCTTCCAAGGCACAGCTGTCAGTTACTGCAGTAATCTACTTAGGCATTCACCTTACTCCTCAAACCAGAGGTCTAACAATAGACCACCAAAATGCATTACTTGCATTACAGCCCCCAAAAACAGCCAATGAAATCCTCTCCTTTTTAGGATTTGTAAAATTCTTTCAACACTAAATCCCCAATTTTGCCACCCTGGCAAAGCCCTTGTATGCAGCAGCTAAAGACACTCCCACGGGACCTCTCTCCCATCCAGGAGTTGTTAAACAAGCTTTTAAAACCTTACAGACTGCCCTGTCCACTGCACCTCCCCTTCACTTGCCAGATCTTAATCGCCCTTTCTACCTGTTCACTGATGAAAAACAGGGAATACCGGTTGGGGTCTTAACCCAGTCTCTGGGCCCCACGTATCGCCCAGTAGCCTACCTATCAAAGCAGCTTAACCCTACCATCCGAGGGTGGCAGCCTTGCCTATGGGCCCTAGAAGCAGCTACAGAACTGACCAAGGAATCCCTTAAGCTTACCTTAGGCCAGCCCATTTCAGTATTCTCCCCTCATCGGCTAACTAACCTTCTCTCTCACAAATCCCTCACACATCTAGGGCCCTCTTGCTTACAGGAGTTTCACCAACTCTTCATTGAAAATCCCTCAGTCAGCCTTCATTCTACTTCTCCACTCAACCTGGCAACATTACTTCCTCTTCCATCTCACTCTCCATCCCCTACCCACTCCTGTCCTAAACGCATAAATACACTTACCAAACCCCGAGAAGACCTAACTGACCTTCCTGTGTCTGACCCAGACCTCACTCTATATGTGGATGGGAGTTCCACAATGATAGCTGAGGGACAGCGAAAAGCAGCTTATGCAGTAGTCACAAATTCAGCCACCCTCGAGGCCCGCCTCCACCCCCATGGAACCACATCACAAAAGGCAGAACTCATTGCCTTAACCCAGGCCCTCACATTAGCACAGGGAAAGCGGGTAAATATATATACACCGATTCAAAGTACGCTTTCCTTATCACCCACTGTCATTCTGCCCTCTGGAAGGAAAGGGGATACCTTACTGCAAAAGGGTCCCCCATTGTCAATGCTACTCAAAGCTCTAACCTTCTATAAGCCGTGTCACTGCCTAAGAAGGTTGCTGTCATTCACTGCCAGGGGCACCAGGCCCAACAGAACACTGTTTCCCGAGGCAATGCAAGGGCGGATGCAGTGGCTAAATCCTTAACTAGTACCAAACCAGCCCCCACCCTGGTCTTTTTCTTGCCACAACCACGCCACCAGTTTACACAGTGGCAGAAAGACAAGCCCTCTTATTAAAAGGGGGAACTGAGTCTCATCAGGGCTGGATCTTCCTAGACAACAAAATTGCCTTACCTCGGGAACAGGCCCCAAAAGTTATTACTGAAATTCACCAATCTTTACATGTTGGGCCCAAGGCATTATATCGCTTTGTGCGGCCCCTCTTTTTCTTACCAGGCCTACAACAAACAATTGAGCAAGTACACAAAGCGTGTACTACATGCTCCAAGGTCTCACCTCAGGGAAACTTAAAGCCACAGTTTCCTACCCACCAAATGCATAGCAGCCTGCCAGCCCAAAACTGGCAAATTGATTTTACTCACATGCCTACTCACAAAAAACTACACTATCTCCTAACCTTTGTAGATACCTTTTCTGGGTGGATTAAAGCCTTTCCCACCTCCAGGGAGACCGCAAACACCGTAGCCTCCCTCTTAATTCAGGAAGTCATCCCTCGCTTCGGCTTACCCGTGAACATCCAGTCAGACAACGGTCCAGCATTTACAGCTCGGGTGGTCCAACTAGTCGCCAGGTCTCTCAACATCTCCTAGAAACTACACATCCCCTACCACCCTCAGTCATCAGATAAAGTGGAATGGGCTCACGGCATCCTCAAGGATCATTTAGCCAAACTCACGATCAAGGTAAAACTCTCCTGGCCCACACTCCTGCGTCTGGCCCTAGCCCGGGTCTGAGCCACCCCACAGGAGCCCACGGGCCTCAGTCCCTTTGAGTTGCTGTACGGCAGGCCTTTTCTAGTTTCCCACAATCTCCTGGTACAACCGCCTCCTTTAGCCTCCTATCTTCCCTTCTTCTCCCTCCTCCGTCACTTACTCAGAGAACATGTGGACCATACCCTCCCTGTTGTTCCAGGGCCCAAGGACTCCCAACCAGCTATACCTCTCCAGCCAGGTGACAGTGTCCTCCTCAGGGAACTCAAGCCAGGATCTCTACAACCCAGGTGGTCGAGACCACACATCATTATCCTAACCACCCCAACTGCCGCCAAGCTTCTAGGTCACTCCTCATGGTACCATGTGTCCCGCCTCAAACTGGCTCCCCAAGATGAACAGTGGAAGTCTGAGCCCCTGGGTCCAACGCAACTCCGTCTCACCTGGGGCCTGTTTCCTCCTAACCCTCCAAACCCTCCTCCTAATAGTCTTTCTCATAACTCCCCTTAATGCCAACTCACATATTTGGTGTTTCTACCTCCAAGAATCCTGGGCCAACGGCCCCACCACCAAAACCCAATATCTGGCCCAAACAGATTGCCAGCCCGCGGGCGGCCAGTCAATCATAATATTTACATTCCGGGCATCAAAGTCTAAAATTCTTTACTCCTGGGGTAACATGGCCCTGTGCTTCCTGTATGACCAAACCAAGAACTACTGTCACTGGTGGAACACCACCTAGGGTGGATGCCCATATAATTCCTGTGTCATGCACAGAATAGGAGGAAAAATACTTAGAAAAATACGTGGACAAGATGGTGTAACTAACATAACCCTTGCCATCCGAGCCCCCTGGAATAGCCACTCAGAAAAGGTAAACTGCAGGTAAAGTATACAACTCAGCCACAAATAGCTACCCCGGTGGCACATAGCTGATATTTCAGTCCTATACTCGCATTGTACCCAAAGAAATAGACCAACTCAACTAATTGGGCAACACCATCCTACAAAATGAAACTACTTTAACTAACCAACTCAAACCCCCAAAACAATCCCCTTCCCGTTTCTCCTGGGTAAATTTAATACAACAGGTAGCTAATATTGTCAATTCAACAGATGCCATAAATATTACCAATTGTTTTCTATGTGCTTCCTTAACCAGACTTCTCTGGGCTGCGGTCCCCCTCAACACAAAACTCAACACTTCAACAAATTCAAATAACAGACTAATAGTCACCAATGTCCCATTATTCAAGGAACACTGAAAAACTCTCTCTGTCTGCTATGGCCGCGGCTCCTTCCCTGATCTCATTTGTAATAACACTATCAATATTACTTCTTCCATTACTATAACCAAGGAGGGATTCTTCTGGTGTAATGGAACACTAACCAAAACTATCAACTCTTCCTCTCCTTTTCCTTGTGTACCCGCCACTTTAATACCTCAACTAAAAGTCTATGGACAAACTGAGCTGCTGTCACTCTAGTGGCAGTTGGCCTGTCCCTTGCGTCAGCCGCGGTGGCAGCAGGATTAGGCAGCGGTGCCCTAGGCCACAGCAGTACCGCGACTGCTGAAATGGAAAACAAACTATGTACAGCAATTGAGGCCTCAGCTGCGTCTCTAGCCTCCCTCCAATGACAAATCACGTCGTTGGCTCAGGTAACCCTCCAAAATCAGAGAGCCTTAGACTTACTAACAGCAGAGAAAGGAGGTACCTGCCTGTTTCTCCAGGAACAGTGTTGCTACTACATCAATGATACGGGCCTGGTAGAAGAAAATGTCAACAATCTCTATTGCCTCAGAGACAATCTCTACAAAAGACAGAACATGCCTAATTCACCTCTTAACTGGTGGCGGTCCCCTGTGCTCACCTGGCTGGCCCCTATCATCACCCCCCTTATCATAGTGTATCTTTTACTAATGTTAGCCCCTCTCTTTCTCAAGATTTTACAGGCCCGGATGAGAAAAATCTCCAGGATAGCTGTAACTAGATGCTACTTCATCCTTATGTCCGACTCCCAATGGAGGCACCAGCCAACTGACCCCTTCTCCATGTCGCCCCTACTCAGCAGAAAGTAGCCAGAAAGAAGCAATGTCCTATATCATCAAAAGGGTCGGAATGTAAGGCCGGTTGCCTTGCTGGGAGCTCGGACATGCCCATCCCTCCTGGCGCCAGGAAATTACGTCACCACTCTGCACCCGACACCTAGCCCCCGCTGAAAAACCCCCACCCAAAAATTTCAAAAAAGCCATGCCAAACCCTGCCCAATAACTGTTTGTCCCGTTTAGGTCATTCTTCCCCAAGACGGCCCACTCACCAAAAATCCTGCCTACCTACCAGTAATAACTAGCCCACTCCCCTTCCTAGGTCCCAATATCCAGTCAAGTGCCTTATGCTTTGTCTCCCCTATATCCAATCAAATGCCTTCACTCCACTTCCTAGGTCCCAATATCCAGTCAA
>PVKV010039331.1:0-13134 GCA_004027835.1 Alouatta palliata | reverse complement strand
GGTGAAACCCCATCTCTACTAAAAATACAAAAATTAGCTGGGCATGGTGGCACGTGCCTGTAGTCCCAGCTACTCGGGAGGCTGAGGCAGGAGAATTGCTTGAACCCAGGAGGTGGAGGTTGCGGTGAGCCGAGATCGCGCCATTGCACTCCAGCCTGGGTAACAAGAGCGAAACTCCGTCTCAAAAAAAAAAAAAAAAAAAAAAAGAGCAATAGGTGTTTGCTGGAGAGAGTAGCCTTTAAGTTCTTGGCAGAGAGCAAAGCATCGCACAAGCCTGGGCACCTTGCTTTTTCAAGGAACTGATCCCTTGAGTGGTGAGGCAGAAAACCCAGGCCACCTCCCCGGACCTCCCCCTTAACCCCGGGCCCCACGCTTCCAACCTGACCCGGGTCCCTCCATCCCTAGATCGAGAAAATCAAGGCGGAACAGAGCAAGCAGCCGCCCACCCCGCTGCTGGGGCGCAAGTTCTTTGGGGACCCCACGGAACTGGCGGCCAAGGCGGCGCCCCTGCTGCGGCCAGGGGGTTATGAAAGGGGCTTGGAGCCCCTGGCCCGCCGGGCCTCGGACACGTTGTCGGCCGAGGTGCGGACCCGGGTGGGGTACGTGCGCCAGGAACTCAAGCCCGAGCGCCTCCAGCCGCGCATTGACCGGCTGCCGGAGATCCCGGGGAGGGTGGAGCCCGCGGCCCCGCCGGCCGCACCAGAGGACGCGGCGGAGACCCCCGCGACCCCCGCGGTCCCCGTCGTGGCGGAGAAGGTCCGGCCACGGCCGGAGCGCCAGGAGTCAGCTGATCGCGCGGAGGAGCTGCCCAGGAGGCGGCGGCCCGAGAGGCAAGAGTCGGTTGACCAATCCGAGGAGGCTGCGCGGAGGCGGCGGCCGGAGCGGCAGGAGTCAGCGGAACACGAGGCGGCACACAGCCTTACCCTGGGCCGCTACGAGCAGATGGAGCGACGTCGCGAGCGGCGTGAGCGGCGCTTAGAGCGGCAGGAGTCCAGCGAACAGGAGATACCCATCAGAGGAGACCTGGTTAAGGGGTGAGGCGCCGCCTGTGACCAGGAAGTGAGGGGAGGGGGAGGCAGAGAGCTCCTAGAACCGCACAGGCCCACTGAAGGGGCTTCAGGGCTCAGAACTTCCCAAGGAAGGCGATACCATCCTGGTACCCATTTTGCAGAGGTGTAAACTGAGGCTGCAAGAGAATCGATGTGTCCGTTATTACACAGGAAGGGAAGCTCTTCCGGCTGAGAGAAAAGGCAGAGTGCCTTCCTCCAGACGCAGGTTCTTGGTCCCTGGGTTGTGACTCTTGCATCAACTCTCCCGGGTGCCCCAAGGCAGGATTTTTGTCCTCTCTGTGCCTGAATTTGTCCACTGGGCTAATGGTGGAACCCTCACTTCCTTGATTGAAGAAGAGGCCTTTTATGACAGTTCTGTCAGCAGCCTTATGAAGGGGGAGCTGCTGTCTTCTCCACTGTGTGGCCAGGGTAACTGAGGAACAAAGAGGGCAAGTCACTCAGCTTAGACGAAGCAGGACTCAGAATCCAGAGCTGGCCAGGGTGTGTGGTGCAGACCCGTCCAATCTGTGTGTGTCTCCAGAAAGAGGCCTTTGGTCAGGAGACAAAGACTTCTTCACTCCTTTTAAATTGCACGTTTCACGAACATTTGCTGAGTGCCCACTCTGCCTGGCATGTGCTGAGGTGAGCCGTGACTGAACCAGTCCCATCCCTGACTTTAGAGACTCACAGTCCATTGGAGAAAACAGGCTTGTCATCAATGATGACCCCGAATTATCTGGGCTGGAATGGGAGCAATCCTGGGGACTTGAGAGTCAGGGGTGGGTGGAAAAAGGCAACATTTCCAAGTTGTTCTTTGTGCTGCTTAAAATTCAAAGGGGCAGCCAGGGGTGCTGGCTCATGCCTGTAATCTCAGCACTTTGGGAGGCCAGGCAGGTGGATCACTTGAGGTCAGATGTTTGAGACCAACCTGGCCAACATAGCAAAACCCTGTCTCTAATAAAAATACAAAAATTAGTCCCAGCTACTCGGGAGGCTGAGGCAGGAGAATTGCTTGAACCCAGGAGGCGGAGGTTGCGGTGAGCCAAGATCGCGCCATTGCACTCCAGCCTGGGTAACAAGAGCGAAACTCCATCTCAAAAAAAAAAAAAAAAAATACAAAAATTAGTCGGCGTGCTGGCGCACACCTGTAGTGTCAGCTACGTGGGAGGCTGAGGCAGGGGAATCGCTTGAACACAGGAGGTGGAGGTTGCAGTGAGCTGAGACTGTGCACCACTGCACTCCAGCAACAGAGCAAGACTGTGTTTCAAAAAAAAAAAAAAATGGGAGAGAGGTTTGGTCCTCCATCCTGCAGACATGTCCCAAACACCTGTGGTACCTAAGGCGAGCATCAGCGAAACAGCTACAGAAGTGGGCAGGGGCCTGGCATTTCCAGCTAAGGAGTGGAGGCTCCTCTGCCCACCCAGGCAGGTCCGTGGGAGAAGGAACCCTGGTTCCATTAGGTCTTTGTCCCCCATCCCCCAGGAAGGCCACCCTGGCTGACATTGTGGAACAGCTGCAGGAGAAAGAGGCAGGCCCAGGGCTGCCTGCTGGGGTAAGTTGAACCTTGGATGGGTGGGGATATGGGAACCCCTTTTTCAGAGCAGGAGGCAGGATCTCAGAAACAGCCAGTGCCTGCCTAGCCCTGGCTGGACCCGTCCCCTACCTGGACCCTGCAGAGACAGCATGGACTCTCAGGGCCTCCAGAATCTGAAAATGTCCCCCTTGGAAAGATGGGGCGCCTACCTAAGAGACCCCTACTTCCCCTCCACACACACACATACACACACAGACTCTTCCCACATCTGCCCTGTACTCCGTATTTCTTCAGCCCAGTGGGGTCCCAAATTTTTTCATAGCCACACACACACACACACACACACACAGCAGGAAGCCCCAGATTCCTCCTGCAGACAGCGGGGACATGCCCTGCTTGCACCCCCACCTGCGGAGATCTGGCCGCCTCTTCCCACCACCGAGAGGAATTCCAAACTATGAGTTGAGGGCCCCACTTCCAAGACCCGTGGAGCCCTAAGAATTGGGCCTCCAACCCTGAGGTCCTCCCATACTCGCCTCCAAGACAGATGGCCCTGCAGACGGATGGGACCCCAGACCCATGAGCTCCCCCAAACAGATGACTCCCACACCCCCTCCATGGACAGCACCCCTCTTCCCCCTCCCTTCACACAGCCGTCGCTGCCTCAGCCACGCGAGCTTCTCCCCGGCCGCCTGCCCAACGGGCTTGAGCCGCCCGAGCGGACACCTCGGCCGGACCGGCCCCGGGCGCGGGATCGGCCCAAGCCGCGACGGCGGCCGCGGCCCAGAGAGGGTGGTGAGGGCGGGGGAAGCCGGCGCTCGCGCTCCGCCCCGGCCCAGGGAGGCTCCGCCCCCGCGCCTCCGCCACCGCCCACTCACACAGTGCAGCACGAGGGCTTTCTACTGCGCAAGCGCGAGCTCGACGCTAACCGCAAGTCGTCCAACCGGTGAGCGTGTGGGCGGGGCTTTGGAAGGCGGGTCTCAGGTTCAGGGTGTCCAATGACTGGAGAGGTGGGACTGAGGAGGGGGTGTGGCTCAACTTCAGGCCCTCCAAACGGTGGGGGTGGTAGGTGGGGCCAGAGGAGGGGTGGGTCTCAACTTTGATGATTCCAACCAATGAACAGGAGGGGGCAAGACCTAAGGTTAGTGCGTCTAATGGCTGACGGGTGGAGCTTAGGTGGGAACTGAAGGAAAATGTCCTGAAAGTGAGTAAATTGGAATCTAATCTCTTAGCAACCAACCCAGGAGTTGACTAGCTAAATAGCAAACAGGGAGGAGTCTAGTTGAGAAGGTTTCAATGGCTTGTCGTGGAGCTTTGAGAGTGGGGTGGGTACACCCTTGAAGTTTCAAACTGGGGAAGGATCCGAAAAGGGGCAGAGCCCAAACTAATGAGGGTAAGGGTTGGGAGGGAGGAGTAATCTCTTGCAGGTGTTCCAAATGAGGATCTAGCCATGATGTGCCTGCTCTTGGAGTCCAGCTCCTGCTTGTCCAACCTCTTTTTGTCCAACTGAAAGGCAGAATCTGGGGACAAGTGGAGCCAAAAAGGGGTAGCACCGGCCAATAATGGAGTGAGGGCTAGACCCAAGATATGAAATGGGCAGGACAGATTCAGATTCAGATTTTGCTGGTGGAATCTATAGGTGGTCTTTCTTCTTCGTACCTAATGCCAAGGTAGTAATAAACAAGGGCACCTAGTATATCTTGTTCTTGGAGGGATTTCTCCTGGATCGAGACTTGGATGGCTGGAGAGACAGGAATTCCTTATTCCAGGCAATAGACCAATCGACCTTCCTTGAGGAAGCTCCATGAGTGGGAAAGAATGAGTGGAGCAAAGGCTTATGGAGGAGACAGCTTAAGTCTTACCTTCAGGAAATCCAGTATGGGAGGGGAATAAGGAAGGGAAACCCAGCCTGGGCAAGGGCTTGGTACTGAGAGACTTAGATGCTCCCCTCGGGGCAGCAACAGCCATAAATAAGAGCATTTTAGGCATATGGCCCAACTAGGGCGCAAAGGTCCAGAGGTAGGAAAGCTCAGGCATATTCAGCCCATGAGGATGTTAATGGAGAGTCCTCAAGCAGAGTGCTGCGGCTCTGCCTTGAGCCCCATCTTGTTGCTCCAGGTCGTGGGTGAGCCTGTACTGTGTGCTTAGTAAGGGGGAATTGGGCTTCTACAAGGACTCCAAGGGCCCGGCATCCGGGAGCACACACGGTGGGGAGCCGCTGCTCAGCCTGCACAAAGCCACCAGCGAGGTGGCTAGTGACTACAAGAAAAAGAAGCATGTCTTCAAGCTCCAGTGAGCCCCCCAGTGGGCAGGAGGGAGGGATCCAAGGCTCAGCTTCCCCTCCCAGTGGGACCCTGGCTTCCCTGGGGGACAGTTGGTGGGCAGGTGGGTTGAGCCCCTTCCCCAGATCCCTCAAGTCCTGTGTCCCTTCCTGCAGGACCCAGGATGGCAGTGAATTTTTGCTGCAGGCAAAAGATGAGGTGAGATCTGGTCCTTTCCCTCCTCTATGTGGATGTCAGTAATGACCTGGCTGCCTGGCTCCTGGCCCAGAGTGATGGGGCTGTGAGAAGGGACACGCACAGGCCAGAGTTACCAGGGCTGTAATGGGAAAGCCCACAGGAACTGAAAGCCTAGAGGAGGTTCCTAACCCAGCAGGGAGTGGGAAGGCTTTCAGGGAGGGCTGCCTGGAGTTAGGAGGGAGTTTGCCGTACAAAGGAGTGATTCAGCCAGGCATGGTGGCTCACGCCTGTATTCCCAGCAATTTGGAAGGCTGAGGTGGGCAGATCATGAGATCAGGAGTTCGAGACCAGCCTGGCCAACATGGTGAAATCCCGTCTCTACTGAAAATACAAAAATTAGCCAGGCATGGTGGCAGGCGCCTGTAATCCCAACTACTCAGGAGGCTGAGGCAGGAGAATCGCTTGAAACTGTAAGGTGGAGGTTGCAGTGACCCAAGATCCTGCCACTGCACTCCAGCTTGGGCAACAAGAGCAAAATTCTGTCTCAAAAAAAAAAAAAAAAAAAGTGATTCAGAGGGCCAGGGGTCTAAAAAAAAAAAGGGGTGATTCAGGTCATGCATATTGGCTCATGCCTGTAATCCCAGCACTTTAGGAGGCCAAGGCAGAAGATTGCCTGAGCCCAGGAGTTCCAGACCAGCCTGAGCAACTCAGAGAGATCCCATCTCTACAAATAATAATAATAATAAATTAGCCAAGGGCTGTGTCACACGCCTGTAGTCCCAGCTACTTGGGAGGCCGAGTGGAAGGATCACCTGAAACAGGGAGGTCAAGCCTGCAATGACCATGGTTGTGCTACTGCACTATAGGCTGGGTGACAGAGTGAGATTCTGTCTCAAAAACAAGAGGGGGTGAGTGATGTAGGTAGAGGGAACTGCAAGTGCAGAGGACCGGAGGTGCAGAATTGCAAGGGGTTAACCCCATCTCTACTAAAAATACAAAAAGTAGCCAGGCATGGTGGCGTGCGCCTGTAGTCCCAGATACGTGGGAGACTGAGGCATGAGAATCTCTTGAGCCTGGGAGGCAGAGGTTGCAGTGAGCCAAGATCGAGCCCCTGCACTCCAGCCTGGGGGAGAAAGCAAGACTCTGTCTCGAAAAAATTAAAAAGTTTCTTATCGTAGGGTTATTGTGAGAATTAAATTACTCCATATTTAATTGCTACATGATAAATTGATACTGAGCACAGGGCCTGGTAAATGTCGAGTGCTCTAGTAGTGCCGGCCCATATGATTGTTGCTGTTTATGCCATTTATCTCTGTGGTAGGAAGTGTATTTAGTCCTGTTGCATAGGTTTAAGGGAATTAATCCACTGAAGTGTTTGGAACAGAGCCTGACACACATTGCTATGTAACTCCATCATCATCATCATCATCCCTTTTTAATCGATGAGAAAACTGAATTTCAGAGAGGGTAGTCTGATCTGATTCACCTATTATTCCAGCTTCTTTCTTCCAAATACAGACTCTGTGCCCTGTTTCTTCCCTCAGGAGGAGATGAATGGCTGGCTGGAGGCTGTGGCTGTCTCGGTGGCGGAACACGCAGAGATCGCCCGCTGGAGCCAGACACTACCCACTACTTCATCCACAGACGAGGGCAATCCCAAGAGGGAAGGCGGAGATCGCAGGGCCAGCGGGCGCAGGAAGTGACTTCCCACCCCCATGGCCTGACACATCTCGTTGCCTCTCTTTTCCGCACTGTGGGCACAAAGACACTTTTTTTTCCACAGGGGCGGGAGCCCCTAGTTCCAACACTGAGGACGTGTGACATGGTGGGCACTGGAAAGGAGGGGACTTCTCCTGCACCCCAAGAATTGGTGGGGAGATTGCTGCCCCTATAGCCATATCTCGGCCCCTTCCCACTCACCACCCCCACCCCAGGTGCTGGGGCTCCCTTATTTTTATGCAATAACTGAGCTTGATGGGGGTGGGCAGGGGGCCAGTTGAGCCAAGCCCCCTGCCCCTATCTGCAGATCCTGCCCCAAGAAGCTGGGGTGGTGGGGGCGATAAATCCTGCCCCCCTTTCCACCCTAGGGATGGGCACGGGGGCGCTGGTGAGGTCCCCTGGACCATCCAGGGTGCTAGGGGGTAGGGAGGGGACACCCCCTCCCCACCTTTACCTCACTTCCAATGCTGCCTTGATCTCTGTCTGGGAGGGGGGAGTGAAGGGGCCCTAGCCCCTCCACTCTGCCGCCTCAGAGCCATGCGGTTAATTCCTGACTTAGTTTATTTTTGCAAAACGTCGACCTCCTCCTCCCCCGCCCCCGCATCCGCGAAGGCTTTTAATGGGAGGGGCGTCAAAGCTCAAAACTGTCTTCCTCTCTCCTCCCCCCTCCAGTTGTAAATGCCACTTCATGAGGGGAGGGGCGAGGGGAAGCCCTCCCCCTGCATGCTTCTGGCTGGAGCACCTCCCTGGGGAGTGGGGGGACTGGGTTGTGGGCAGTCCCCATGGCCGCCTGGAGAAGCGGCTGGGGCCCGGGAGTGCGGGGCGGTGTGGCGGGCGCACACTGTATGTACCTATAATAAACCCTTTGGCTTTGACGATCTGTGCTGCTTTGTGTGGGTTTTCTGGGCTGCGTCTGGCAGGATTGAAAGGAGGGCTGTGGTGGCTGTGGTGGCTGTGGGGTGGGTGCGGGATGGGGAGCGGGGCACGGGGGTAGCGTGGCTGCGGAGAACATCTAGATGTACCTCTTGATGTGTACTTAATTTCGGGGTCTAAACACACGTCGCTTGACGATGCACCTAGATGCCACACCTAAAACGAGAACCTAGAGGGATGGAGAATATTTTGCTATGCTTCGTAATAAACTTCCCCAAAGGAGACACCGGGTCCGCCCCGTCCAGTCCAGGAAAGGCGGACCCCTTTAAGGAGGCGGAAAAGTTAACCTCGATGGGCAGGCGTTCTGTCCAATCACCAGCGACCCCTGGAGTCTCTAGCCCAATGAGCAGCCGGTGGGGGCGGGGTCCGAGTGCACACCCGGAAGTGAGTGCGTGCCAGCCGGCTCGCCCGGGGGCCATGGCAGCTGCGACTACTGCAGCCGAGGGGGTCCCGCTTAGGGGGCCTCCCGGGGAAGTGATTCATCTGAATGTGGGAGGCAAGAGGTGAGTGTGGGAGACTCCTGAGGTCCCATCCTTGGGGGCGGGAAGCGGGTGGGAGTACCCTACCCGCCTCTCCTGGGGAAAATCCCTGTCCATCAAGGGTTGCTCCGCCCACTGATGGAAGCGCGAGAGCCTGGAAAAACGCCGGGGGAAGGGAGGGGAGGGAACCCTGGATTCTGCGGGAGGGGACCGCATTCCTCACCCGCTCCTCTACTTCCCCGCCCAGATTCAGTACCTCTCGCCAGACGCTCACCTGGATCCCAGACTCCTTCTTCTCCAGGTGATCTGGAGTGCGAGTTAGGGACGAGGGTCGGGGGGATGGAGAGGGCTTGGGAGACCTAATATCCACTCCCCTGGCCTGTGACGCCTGCTTGGTGTCCCTTCCCTGCAGTCTTCTGAGCGGACGCATCTCGACGCTGAAAGATGAGACCGGAGCAGTAAGTCGGACAAGAGCTGAAATGGGACGGGGAAGGGGTTGGGGTAGGAAGATGGACAGGACCCCTACTCAGTCCTGCCCTTTACCCCATCCATCCTCTGCTCCCCTTTCCCGCAGATCTTCATCGACAGGGACCCTACAGTCTTTGCCCCCATCCTCAACTTCCTGCGCACCAAAGAGTTGGACCCCAGGTTGGCATGGAAAAAGGGGAGGGAGTCCCTCACTGTCTTCACCTCCTGAGAAGTTCTTTAATTTCCTCGAATGCCCGCTTGAGCTCCATTCTTTTAGAATTCTCATTCGGAACCTTGATCACAGGCTGAGTGCAGTGGGGTTGCTCACGACTGTAATCCCAGCACTTTGGGAGGCTGAGGTGGGAGGATTACTTGAGCCCAGGATTTGGAGATCAGTCTAGGCAACATAGCGAGACCCCATCTCTAAAAAACCAAATAAGCAAAACTTCATGAGAACCTTGATCATGTTAAAATTATGTCCTTCGATTTCTCCCTACACACACACACACACACACACACACACACACACACACACCCCTCCTCCAGCCATATCATCACTCCTTAGAATCTTGATTCCATCAAAACTTTCTACTCTTTTACATTCTCTGTGCAGTTTTGAAAATTTCCCCCTCAGAATTCTCTGCTCACTCCCACCCCCTGGATCCTGACCTCTAGTCAATTCTACTACGCAGGGGTGTCCACGGTTCCAGCCTCCTCCATGAAGCCCAGTTCTATGGGCTCACTCCTCTGGGTAAGTGGGGGCCCCCAACTGTCATCCTCATTGTATAGAAACCAACTCTGTAGTGATGCTGCCTGCCCCTCTTCCCCTGCTCTTCTGAAAGAGGGCTGGGGTAGAGCTGTGAGCACTCGATATGGTCCTGGGTCTGTATTGGTAGTGAGGGGAGTACTGGTATTCTGTGTAGAGAGAAACGGAAAGTGGGAAATGGGGTGGCCTCAGCATCCACCTAAGTCCCAGCCTTTAAGTCCTCCCGTTGCAGTTCGTCGCTTGCAGCTTCGAGAGGAGTTGGATCGATCTTCTTGCGGAAACGTCCTCTTCAATGGTTACCTGCCCCCACCAGGTGGGCACTCCCAGTGGAATGGAGGGGTGTGGAGGTGGACTAAAGACTACATTTCCCATAAGGCCGTAACTCGTGGGTGCCTGTGTTGTGAACCCTGAGACACAATGGGAGGTGTAGTTCCCTATCAGATGCTTGGGCTGATGTTTGGAAAGGAAGTCGGAAATATCATTTCCCATGAGGCAATGGGCCAGCTAGCTCCTGAGGCTCAGAAGAATGCTCTGGAGCCCCATGGGAGTTGTAGCCCAGATTTGGTTTCTTTGTAGGGGGTCTTTGGAAGACCTGGGATTCTTTGCACGGAGGGGAGAAATGTTAATGGGAAGTTATTGACCACAATGCCCATGATAGCCATCCCACTGGCCATGGAAGGTATGGCCCCAGTGGTTATTGGGACTCAGCTTTTCTGATTGGTAGAAGGAACAGAGTAGGGAAATTTCATTTACAGCTTTATTTCCCTAACTGCTGTCGATACCTACTACCTTCATGAAATTTGCCAGATATAAAGACCTGTAGTAGTGTTTTTCCAACTTAGTTTTATCCTGTTTTCCAAAAAACAATCATTTTTAAAATTAATTAATTAATTAGTTTATTTATTTATTTACTTGAGACTTATTTATTTACTTATTGCTCTGTCGCCCAGACTGGACCACAGTGGTGCCATCTCGGCTCACTGCAACCTCTGCCTCTCAGGTTCAAACCATCCTCCCACCTCAGCTCCACCACCAAGCACCACTTACCACCATGCCCGGCTAACTAAAAAAAAAAATCATTTTAAATACAAGCTTTATATCACAAATACGAAGTAAACATGAAAATAAAACCCAGGCCGGGTGTGGTGGCTCATGCCTGTAATCCAAGCACTTTGGAGGCCAAGGTGGGCGGATCACCTGAGGTCGGGAGTTCAAGACCAGCCTGACCCACATGGTGAAACCCCGTCTTATTTAAAAAAATAAATAAATAAAATAAATAAATAAATAAAACCCAAACATAGCAGTATTATTAAACTCTGGCGAGGCCTGGAGCAATGGCTCACACCTGTAATCCTAGCAGTTTGGAGGCCGAGGCAGGTGGATTGCTTGAGACCTGGAGTTTGAGACCAGCCCAGGCGACACAGCAAGACCTTTTCCCTACTAAGAATAAAAACAAATTAGCTGGGTGTGGTGGCTCACACCTGTGGTCCCCGCACTTTGGGAGGCCAAGATGGGTGGATTACGAGGTCAGGAGTTCAAGACTAGTCTGGCCACGATGGTGAAACCCCATCTCTACTAAAATACAAAAATTAGCCTGGCATGGTGGTGGGTGCCTGTAATCCCAGCTACTCAGGAGCCTGAGGCAGAGAATAGCTTGAACTGAGGAGGTGGAGGTTGCAGTGAGCCAAAATTGCACCACTGCACTCCAGCATGGGCAATAGAGCGAGACTCCATCTCAAAAATAAAAAAATAATAAAAAAATTATCCAGGTGTGGTGGGGTGCACCTGGGGTCCTAGCTATTCGGGAGGATCGCTTGAGCCCGGGAGGTCAAGGCTACAGTAAGCTGTGGTCTCGCGTTACATCCCAGCCTGGGTGACAGAGCGAGATGCGATCTCAAAAACAAAACAAAGCAAAAAACAACTCTGGCCAGATGCTATTGCTTGCCAACCGTGCAGTATTCTATTTGTTAAAAGGGAAAATTAGGGCCAGGTGCAGTGACTCACACCTGTAATCCCAGCACTTTGGGAGGCCAAGGTGGGCGGATCACCTGAGGTCAGGAGTTCGTGACCAGCCTGGCCAACATGGTTGAAACCCCTTCTCTTCCAAAAATACAAAAGATTAGCCAGGTGTCGTGGCAGGTGCTTGTAATCCCAGCTACTTGGGAGACCGAGGCAGGAGAATCACTTGAACCCGGGAGGTGGAGGTTGCAGTGAGCTGAGATTACACCACTGCACTCCAGGCTGGGCAACAAGAGCAAAACTCCAACTCAAAAAAAAAAAAGGCTCAAGGGAACCGAAAGGGGAGTAATTTGCTGCGTGGTTCAGTGTCATTTCATGCCATATCACTGCCCCGCCTACAGTCTTCACCCAGAGACTATGTCCCACACGTGAGGAAATCAATCACTGTCGTATTTTAAGTGCTTGCTATGTGATGGCCACGATTACCCTGACTGTTCTCTAGCGTTCCCGGTGAAGCGGCGGAACCGGCACAGCCTACTGGGGCCTCAGCAGATAGGAGGGCGCCCAGCCCCTGTCCGACGGAGCAACACGATGCCCCCCAACCTTGGGAATGCAGGACTGCTGGGCCGAATGCTGGATGAGAAGGCCCCTCCCTCACCCTCAGGTACATTTCTACCTCGTGGGAGGTTGGGGAAGCTGAGGGGCCCCTGTGACCCTCTTCTGATCACCGC
Source organism: Alouatta palliata (assembly GCA_004027835.1). NCBI lineage: Eukaryota > Metazoa > Chordata > Mammalia > Primates > Atelidae > Alouatta > Alouatta palliata. The sequence continues at coordinate 1,037 of PVKV010039331.1, read as the reverse complement.
TCTTCCCCTCAAGGGCAACCTGAGGAGCCGGGGATGGTGCGCCTGGTGTGCGGGCACCATAACTGGATCGCCGTGGCCTATACCCAGTTTCTAGTCTGCTACAGGTGCTTGGGGAGGGAGTGGCAGGAGGTCCCAGCCCTGTTGACGGGGAGGGCAGTCAGTGAGGGTTGGTGATGTCCCCTCAATCCTGCAGGCTGAAGGAAGCCTCTGGCTGGCAGCTGGTGTTTTCCAGTCCCCGCCTGGACTGGCCCATCGAACGACTGGCGCTCACAGCCCGGGTGCCAGGTGGGGCTTTGGGTGAACATGACAAGATGGTGGCAGCGGCCACCTGCAGTGAGATCCTGCTGTGGGCTCTGCAGGCGGAAGGTGGTGGCTCCGAGATAGGTATGGCCTCAAGCCTTTTCCAGAACCCTCTGTCCTTTAAATTCTACGGCCCATTAAAATAACCCACCCTAGGCCGGGTGTGGTGGCTTAGGCCTGTAATCCCAGCACTTGGGGAGGCCGAGGCGGGCGGATCTCGACGTCAGGAGATCGAGACCATCCTGGCCAACGTGGTGAAACCCTGTCTCTACAAAAATTAGCTGGGCGCGGTGGCACATGCCTATAGTCCCAGCTACTCGGGAGGCTGAGGCAGGAGAATCACTTGAACCCAGGAGGCGGAGGTTGCAGTGAGCTGAGATCGAGCCATTGCACTCCAGCCTGGTAACAGAGCAAGACTCTGTCTCAAAAAAACAAAAAATAAAACCCACAATAAAATTCTCAAACCCATAAGAATTTTCTGCCCCATTAGATTTCTTTGTGTCATTAGAATGCTCTAGCTCTTCAGAATTCTATACCCTGTTAGAATTCCTTGGCTTGTTAGAAAAATCCACCCACGTACAACCACATACAATTCTCCCTCCATCAGAATTCCCTGCCCACTTAGAGCGCTTCATTTTGTTAGAATGAGCCATTGTGTGTCACCATTAGAAATCTCTGACTTGGAGGCCGGGCGCGGTGGCTCACGCCTGTAATCCCAGCACTTTGGGAGGCCGAGG
>PVKV010039330.1:0-13146 GCA_004027835.1 Alouatta palliata | reverse complement strand
ATGGTAAGGAGAGGATGGAAGTGAGAGGCCCTTTGAACCAATAAGTGCTGAGATGTATTCTAGAGACACACAGAAGACCAATTTTATTTTAGGGTCTTGGGGGCATTTGACAGAAAAATGTCCTCTCGGCCAATTCTGGTATCCATGTAAGTAAACAGTTACTACTTTGAAATAAGAAGAAAGTACACTAGAAGAAAGAGTAAGTTGTAGTGCTTGTATCAGATTTCCTTTATAAGGTTGGTTAAGGTGGGGCCTTTATGGAACCATAGAGAGTGCTGTTGGGATACACATAGAAGATCTACCTCTCTCCCACCCCATAGTGAGGGTGAGGGTGTCGGGGGAGGAGTACTCTCAATCTGCTGGTGAGAGTATACACTGGCGCAAGGTCCGTTGGAATATATGCACATCCTTTGACCTGTTAATTCCACTTATAGAAATGTATCTTTAGGAAATAATCACATAATTGGCTTGTAGAAAGCTGTGCATCTTCAAACTGTTTTGAAGGGTGAAAAGTTGTAAATGACCCAAGTATCTTAAGATAAACAGTCGGCTAAACAAATTGATGTATATCTACGCATTTAAATATTGTGCAGCTATTGAAAATGTTGATGGGCATCTACCTGTATTTACATTAGAAATTAAGCATATAATCTTAGGTGGGAAGAATAGGCTATAAAAGCACATGCCATACATTTAATGAAGAAAAAGTATATATCTAAATTATCTTGCCTCATACTCTGAGAATGTTAATAATTTTCTGTGAGTGTTAGATTGATGAGTGATTTCATTTTTTTTACTCATCTCTATTTATGATATTTTTATAATAAATGGAATTTTATGTGTAATTTACCAACAAGGAAAAGGATGGATTCAGGCTAGGCAGGCCTGGTCAATAGTATTTGAGGGACCTGGAGCAAAAGTATAAATGTAGGCTCACGTATTTACGTCTACATACTTGGAAAGCATAACTTAAAATTTTAAATAAATATTATTTATAAAGTAATAAGTGTTTTAAAATTTAAATCTTATTAGCTGTTTTAAAAATAAAACTGTTCTCAATATTAGCATTCGATAGTCACCAACCCACTTTACTGTAAAAAAAATGGTATCATGCTCGTGGTGGATTCTACCATCTGCTGCCCTGATCCCTCTTCAGGAATAAAAAACTTATTATTTTAATTGCTAGGAGTGCAGCAAATAGACAGTCCTCAGCTGTCAGCCCTCTTTAGGAATTTCCTAAGCTGAAGAAAGCCTCCCCAAGGTTACGTCCCCTACCTGAGGGTATTTCACATCCAATTACCAATGAATATGGCCTTCCTGCCCCAAATTGGGACAGCTTAACTCCTCCCTCTGTCCAATCCTGCTTCCTTCTTTTCCCTTCCACAGGTGTTGATCCCGAGAGCATTCCCTAGTCAAAACCCTTCATGCTGAACTCTGTCTCTGGGTCTGCTTCCCAGGAAGCCAACCTGCAACAGTTGGTATAAGAAGTAGTTCAAGAAAGCAAACACTGTGATGAAATTTTGGACATGAATTACCTGCTCCTCTGATGTCAATGAAGACGCTATCATTGGTGGTAGGTGGAGTAGATAGGCCTCTGGAACAAGGTAGCAGAGGAATTGTTAAAACTTTCAATGGTGGTGAACTGGGGTGGCATACTGGTAAAAGGGGACACATTAACTGGTGCCATGTATCAGACCTTTGAGAAATATGGGATATATTAAACATAAGGCTGGCCAGAAAATTGGGTGGCTGTTGATAAGCTGATTGAGCTCTAGAAAAGAATAACAAAAAGCTGAATTAAATTAATCAACAATTGATAGTTATGTTTGAAAGCCAGAGGGCTTTATTTATAACATATAAAGAGGCTCTCATCTTTTCCAGGTAGGGGGTAGAGAAATCTGAGGAGTAGACTCAGGATTTGTTAAAAGCAAGATTCAAAGAAAGTTACAATTCTAACCAAGATGTCTTCTACGCTGAATTCAGTGCCATGATTAAAAAGGAATGGGACTCTGATACTTGGGATAGGGACATCTGGATTGATGTCCCTAACTCTGATACTTGGGATAGGGACATCTGGATTGATGTCCCTAATAATCTTGTATCCCCAGATTCCCCTGAGCCCCCTCGAGAAGTGTCCTACTCCTTCTATTAAGGGCTGGCACTTCACCTTGCTCCAATATATGGAATCCTTTTCCCTGTAAGATAACCTAGGTTTCCCTCAGAATCTGCCTCCACCTCCTATCCTGGCCACTGGATCTATAACTAGGGTTAAGCCACAGCATAATCTAGCTGGTGACGTACTGGGTGTAACAAGGAAAGAAAGAGAATATACCAACAAAGTGTTTCAGGACGTAACCTAGCCAGCATGTACTAGAAGGTGCTGAGGGAGTAAGTATGGCATCAAATTCTGAGGAGGTTGATCAGGAGGGCTGGAATATAAAATTGAATATGAGAGAAAATCAATTTGAAAGTGCTCTCCCAGAATGCAGGGTTTAATACCCCAGCAAAAACCACAGGAAATGACATGAACTCATTGCTATGATGGCTCCTCAAAGTATGGAAAAAGCCACGGCCTACATTAAGTGAGGTGTAATTGCCAGAGTTGCTGCAGAAGATGGTGGAAAAAGGGATTTAAGACTCAGAGAGGTGAGAATTATAGAATAAACATGTTATATAAGATCAGAGAACCCTCCAGAAGATTATATTCTACAGGAGGACCCAAAGGACACACCATTTACCAAGGCTGTAAGGAATATTCTGGTGAGAGGGACATCAGCATCACTAAGAAGTTCAGTAGTGGATCTCTTCTGCATGCCAGGGCTCAGAGTAGGAGAAGATCTTATGGAATGAGGATCAATGGTAGAAATGATGATGCCTCAGAAACAATAGAGGCAGGATGACTGCACTTAACTGTCAGAAGTCACGTGGATGTAAATAACATAACGCACCGCAGGGTCAGAGTGGCAAATGGGGAGGCCTGACCTGCAGAGAGCTATGGAGATGGTTAACAGAACATAGTACCCCTAGCGGGTAGATGGTTAAGAGATAGTTAATAGGACATGGACAGTCAATACAACATGATGCCCTGGGGGGAAATACACAACCAACAATATACACTCTATACAATCAAAAGAAATGAAAGGTGGTCACAGGTTTGAGGGAGGTTGCCTCAATAAAAAGTCTTATCCAGCTTCTAGTCTCAAGTCAGGTTTCATCCACAACACATGGTTTGAAGGAAAGGCTGAGTACCCAGGAAGAAGGAACCTACAACACATCTGTAGTAATGATTACTTTAGTCCTTCCATTTACTCAGGTAACTGTGTGCCAAGGAAAGAGAAATATCCAAACATTTTGAGAACAGATGGACACTGGTTCTGAGTTGATATTGACACCCAGAGACCTAAAGTGTCTTAATTGGTCCCCTTATTAGAATGGGGGCACATGGGTATCAAAAGCAATCCTGGCTTAGGTAGGGTTCACAGTGGGCCCACTGGTTTCACAGACCCACTCAGTGGTTATTTTTTTGATCTCTGAATGTATAATTGGAAAAGACATAGTTGGTTAGTTGGTACAAGCCCTATAGCAGTTCCTTGGCCTATGGAGTCAGAGCTATTTGTAGATGAGAAGGCCAAGTGGAAGCTTCTGAAACTGCCCTTACCTTCTCTGGCCAAGATAGTAAGTGAAAACATATGGCACCTGCGGAGTGGAGAATGGCAGAAATTATTGCTGCTTTTGAAGACCTAGAGAATGTAGAGGTGTAGTCTCCGTTATATCTTTGTTTAATTTACTAGTGTGATCCCCTGCAAAATTTGGACAGAGCCTAGATGACACTAGACTACTGAAAACTCAGCCAAGTGCTAAGACAATTGCAATGCCATGCCAGATATGATATCCTTGCTACAGCAGAAAGCATGGCCTTAAGTACCTAGTTTTCAGCTATTGATTTAGAAAATGTGTTTTTCCCTATCTGTATCATAATGGAAAGTTCATATTCACACAGAATGGGTAACAGTATGCATATACAGTTTTTCCTCAGTACTCTAACTCTCATGTCCTCTGTCATAATATAGTCTGAAGAGGTGTGGACCACTTAAACATTCTTCAGAATATAATAGTAATCTACCATGTCAATGACATCATGCTAATTGGACCAAAATGAGTAAGAAGGGGCTAGCACATTGGAGGCCTTAGTAAGACAGATGCACTATGGAGAATGGGAGATAAACCCTACAAAGATCCAGGGAGTTAGCCACATCAAGTTTAATTTTTAGGGGTTGAATGGCATGAGGAATGCCAGATATCCTCTCAAAGGAAAGGACAAATTAGGGTATTTTTTTTTTACCTTCCTCACAGAGAATTTTCTGGAAGTGCAATGCCTGGTAGGCCTCTTTGGGTTCTGGAAATATCACATTTCACACCTAGAATTAGTTTCACCCCATATACCGGGTGACACAAAAACTGCCAGCTTTGAGTGGAACTATAGCAGAACAAGGCCCCGTAGCAGGTCCAGATGCAGTTTTAAGCAGTTCTGCCACTTGATGCATACAAAAGACAGTCCTTATGATACTCATTCAGGCGAACTCCAAAACTGGGGCTTAGCCTAGGAGAGTTCTTGGCTTCAACAAGAGCAAGCTGACAGTGAAAGAAGGCAAATTTATTAGAGCAATAGTGTATAGTAAAATGTCTGCTCCATAGACAGACCCAGGCCGTCTCATAGGCAGAGCATCCCTGAGTAGCAGTGTACAGCAAAGTGGCTGCTTCATAGGCAAAGCAGCCTGGAGCAGCAGCAGCAGCAGCAGCTGTATATAGCAACAGTAGCATTCTGGAGCAGCAGAGGGAGCAGGAGCAGCAATTTTGCTGGCTAGCTATATTTATACCCACTCTTAATTATATGCTAATAAAGGAGTGGGTTTTTGGAATTTTCTAGAAAAGGGGTGGGGATTTTCTAGAAAACAGGTGGGAACCATATTAGGCAACTTCTGGGTCATTGCCGTGGCACATTGCCATGGCATTTGTAAACTGTCATGGCACAGGCTGGAATGTCTTTAATAATGAGCAGTGAGGACAACCAGAGGTTGCTTTTGTCATCGTCTGCTCGTGTCTCTACTGCATCTTGTTTTTGATCAGCAGGGCCATTACCAGTGTTCAGAAAACAAGTCCTGCTGATCTCCTACCTCAGTGTTAAATGCATCTGTGTTGGAAAAAGATGCCATATGAGTTTTTGGAACCCCTTTGGGAAAGCCCCTATGGGGAAATCACAACTTAGCTACGGTTGTGGAGCAAAGCCATGTCATATCAATGGAAAATATATATCTTTTAAGAACAGTTCCTGACATGTTACTACATCCTGGTGGAGATGAATGCCTGACTATAGGACATCTATTGACCATGCAGCCAGAACTGCCTCATGAGCTGAGTTCTGTCAGATCCACCAAGGTATAAAGTTGAGTAGCCCCATCAATGAGATGGAAGGTTCTTGTTTCTTTTTTTGAGACAAGGTCTTGTTCTGTCACTCAGGCTGGAGTGCGGTGGCATGATCATGGCTCATTGCAGCCTTGACTTTCTGGGCTCAAGTGATCCTCTCACCTCAGCCACCTGAGTAGTAGGAACATAGGCACACGCCACCATATCTCGCTAATCTTTTTAATTTTCTGTGGAGTTGGGGCTCCACTATGTTGCTCAGGCTGGTCTCGAACTCCTGGGCTCAAGGGTATTTCCTGCCTCAGCCTCTCAAAGTCCTGGAATTAGAGGAGTAAGCCACCATGTCCAGCCAAGATGTAAGTTTTATATATAGGATCAAGCAAAGCAGGATGGGAGAGCATAAGCAGTTGCCTGATCAGGTAGAGGAGATCCTCTATGATATCTACCACTGTTGCACTAGTATCTTTCCCTTACCTTATAGCTATGGCCTTACACCAGATCCCACGTGACACAGACATTCAAGTGTTCTTTAATAAGTGTGTGTGTATGTGTGTGTGTGTGTGTGTGTGTGTGAGAGAGAGAGAGAGAGAGAGAGAGAGAGATATTCAAGACCCAAGACCTTTCAAAACATGAAACTTAGCGGGGCCTTCATGCTCAATTCTAAGAGCCCTCATGCCTAGTTATGAGGCTAGGGTAGCAGTGGGCAATATTTCTAAATTTGGAGAGTTAGGTGATCTTATAGTCAGTTCTTGGTCTGACCCTGATCCCAGGTCCCCAGATTCTTTCCCTAGTGTTGTAGTAGTAGACTCAGGGCTTGGGGTTGGTTTAAGATTTTGAGTACAGTGGCTTTGCTCGGTCATGCACATATAGGGAATCATGTAACACCACTTTTCCAAGGTGAAAATGCAATCCTTTTTGGGCTAAAAGGTCCATTTCTGAAAATCACATGAACTGATTGGCTCTTGAGGCAGATTAGTGTAGGGGAAAGAATATAATCTGGAGTGACGAATGACTGGGGAGGGAAATTAACATTTCTCTTTCCCTTTTATTTTTCAAACATAAAGGAGAAGGTTTGGGAGAGGAAGAGGATTAATCCTGATTTGAACTCTATGAATTTGAAGTGCTTATGTACTATAATTTGAATATGGTTTATCCCCATCCAAACTCATGTTGAGGATGGGTTCCCAATGTGACAGTGTTGGGAGGTGGTACCCTTAAGAGGTGTTTGTGTCGTGAGGAATCTGTCCTGATGGAGGGATTAATGCAGTCTTTTTGGAGTGAGAGAGTTCTCGTGCTCATGGGACTGGATTAGTTACTGTGAGAGGGTTGGTTGTTATAAAGTGAGGCTGCCTCTTGTGCTTGGTGTCTTTTGCATGCACCTGGTTCCCCTTTTGTTTCTTTGCCATGTTTTGATGCAACATGAGGCCCTCACTAGAAGTCGTCAGATGTGACTGCCCAATCTTGAACTTCCCAGCCTGCAAAACTGTGAGTTAAGTAAAACATTTCTTTATAAATGTCCAACTCTTAAGCATTGTTATAGCAACACACAGCAAACTAAGACACTGGCACTTCCAAGTGGAGCAGCTCAGTATTTATTTGAGAGGTATGGATCTAGAGCTCAGAAGAAATGTCTGGGCTGAAGATACATATTATGGATGATAACGAGAGTAAGTCAGGTAGCTGCAGTGAGTAGTACAGATAGAAAAACTGAGGACAGAACACCTAAGAAGCCTGATATATGTAGGACTTTGGCAGAGAGTAGTGCAGAATTGAAACCAAGAGTACAGCCTCACATCAGTATTACCACGCATATCCCTGTACATCCTTCTTTTTCTTTAAAAAATTGGGGTAAAATACACATAACATTTATCATCTTCATCATTTTTAGGTGCACAGTTCAGTGACATTAAGTACATTCACACTGTTGTGCAACCATTACCACCATTCATTTCCAGAACTGTTTCCTTTTCTTTTATTTTTTAAGACATAGTTTTGCTCTTGTTGCTCAGGCTGGAGTGCAATTGTGCGATCTTGGCTCACTGTAACCTCTGCCTCACGGGTTCAAGCTCTTCTCCTGCCTCAGCCTCCCAAGTAGCTGGGATTACAGGCACCTGCCACCACGCTCAACTAATTTTTCATAGAGATGTGGTTTCACCATGTTGGCCAGGCTTGTCTTGAACTCCTGACCTCGTGATCTGCCCACCTCGGTCTACCAAAGTGCTGGGATTACAGGCGTGAGCCACGATGCCTGGCCCAGAACTGTTTTCATCTCCCAAACTGAAATGTGTATCTACTAAACAGTAACTCCTTCCACTGCTCCCCCAGCCCCTGCAAAGCACTATTCTACTTTCTGTTTCTATAAATTTAACTACTCAAGGTGCCTCATTTCAGTGGAACCATATAGGATTTGTCCTTTTGTCACTTAACATAATATTCTTGTATTAGTTTACTTGGGTTGCTATAATAAAATTCCACAGACTGGGTGGCTCACAAACAGCGGAAACTTATTTGCTGGAGGCTAAGAAGTCCAAGATCAAGATGCCAAAAGTTTCTGGTAAGGGCTTTTTTCATGGCTTGTCAATGGCTGCTTTCTCACTATATCCTCACGTGGCCTTTCCTTGGTTCGTTGAGAGAGAGAGAAAGAGTCTTTCTGTTGTCTCTTCTTATAAGGATACTAATCCTACAAAATCAGAATCCCATCCTTATGATTTCATTTAACCTTAATTACTTCCTTAGAGGTCCTATTTCCAAATACAGCCACATTGGAAGTTAGGGCTTTAACATGTGAATTTTGCAGGGACGCAACCATTCAATCCATAATAGTTCTCATGTTTCCAGTTCTTTACACAGAATTGGAGTCCCACTCTATGTTCAATTTCAGAAGCTGGTTTTTGAAATATAATTTTCATAGTTATTTAGTACCATAACAGTTACAGAAATCCAGAAGAACCTTCCTTCATCCTTCCCCACCCTAGATTTCTGCTTCAAAATTAATTTCAATTTCTGTTTTTAAATTACTTTTAATTCCAGGTTACTTACAAATATCTCAACTACTTCTTCTGATATTGCCTTCATATTTTTTAATAACCATTTTATTTCTTGATTTTTAAATTTTGTGTATCAGCTAGGACTTCCTACAGTGGAAGGATTCAGTTGTTTTATACCTCCTATCCTGTACAAAAACTCGCTTCTCCCGTATTCTCCCAATATATTGTTGTATCACTATATTATGTTAAATCAATATTCAGTGTTTACATTATGTCTATGTAAGGATTTTTCACAACTGAGAGATTAGAAGGAGAGGCAGTTAAGTGCATAGACTCTGCCACTAGACAGCCTGGCTTCAAATCCTGATTTTGTCATTTAATAGCTACATGATCTTGAACAAATTTCTTCCACTCTGTCTCACTTTCTCTATATTTAAAATGGGAAATGGCATATCTCATAAGATTTATATGAGGATTAAAAGATTAAGCACTCAGAGTCGTACTTGGTACATAGTAATTGGCATCTATTATACATTATTGTTGTTCATTGTATAGATATTTTCCCTAGAGTTTGTGAATCCTTCTGTATTCCTGCTCCATTTTGGAAGATTACTCTTCAGGCCTAATGTACAACTATTGTCCTAGAGACACCTTTGTCATCATAGTGGAATTTTCTTAGTCTCTTTTTCATGTTGGATCTGGCTTTCCCTATATCCCATGGCTTCATCTTTTTAAATTTATGACCTCATTTTGATAAAGTGAATCTAGGTTTCTGAGAAAGAGTGTATAGTATATAAATACTTTGAGATTTTCCCTGTCTGAAAATGCCTTTATTCTACCCTTACACTTGATTGATAATTATTGGACATAAAATTCTAGGTTTAGGTCATTTTCCTCAGAATTTAAAAATTTACTTTTCAAATCAAAGCTGTGTATGCATATACTTTAAAAAGTCAAATACAGTCATGCTCATGCACTGCATAACAACATCAGTGATGGACAGCATATACGATGGTGGTCCCATAAGATTATAATGAAGCTGAAAAATTCCTATCAGCTAGTGATGTCGTAGCCATGGTAATGTCACAGCATAACACAAAAGGCAATATGTTAACATTACCTTTTATATGTTTAAATATGTTTAGATATGCAAATACCATTGTGTTACAATTGCCACCAGTATTCAGTACAGTAGCACATTGTTCAGGTCTTTAGTCTAGGAGCAATAGTTTATATCATATAGCCCAGGTTCGTAGTAGGCTATATGCTCTAGGTTTGTGTAAATACACTCTATAATGTTCACACAATAACTGTATCACCTAACAATGCATTTCTCAGAACGTATCCTCATTGTTAAGCAATGTGTGAGTGTAATCATATAAACTGATGTATTCATTTGCTTGAGCTTCCATGACAAAATTCCACATGTTGGGTGGATTAAACAACAGAAATTTATTTTCTCATAGTTCTGCTGGCTAGAATTCCAAGATCAAGATGCAATCAGGGTTAGTTTCTGGTGTAGCCTTTCTTCCTGACTTGTATATGGCCACCTTCTTGCTGGGTCCTCACATGGCCTCTTCTCTGTGTGTACATGAGATAGAGAGAGATCTTTGGTGTCTCTTCTTATAAGGACACCAATTCCATCAGATTAGGGGTCTATTCTTAGTACCCAATGTAGCCATAGTTACCTCCTTAAAGTGTCTGTCTCTGAATACAGTCACATTAATGGTTAGGGCTTCAACATATAAATTTTAGGGGACCCAATTCAGTATATAAGTTTACTATGAAAAACACCAATATCCTTGTATCTCAACACTATTTCCCACTCCCAGAAGCAATAAATTTCAACTCCTTTAATGCATTATTTTGGTATTATCTACCTATGTCAAAATAACATACTTATATTGTTTCTTCATTTTTGAGTTTTAAGTCACTGACTTCCCACTATGGAAGATGAGTTTAGCTCTTCTTTTATACTCACCCCTGCTTACTGTAATCATACATTTTAAAATTTTTTATACCCTGCCCTCCCAATTGCTTTCTTCTTATTTTAGTTGTATGGACAGTATTATGATGACTATGTACTTGTTACTGAGATTTGAATTACATAGTACATTAGGATTATTTTTTTCCTGTCCTGCACAACTTTTTGTTTTCTCTAGATTTAATTTTCCCCCCTCTCTTTTTCCATGTATTTATCACTAATTTATTTCCAAAATAAATTCTCAATTATGTAAATATTCTTCCATTATGTTTAAATAAATTAGGTATTCTACCAATTTTATTTTCTGGACAAAGTTTCTCTTGGCAATCTTCTGACCTGATTTAAACTAGACTGGTTGCACTCTAGGCATGCAACACAATTTTTATTTTGGGATCTCTTTTCACAATAATCTTGGTGACTTTCCTTGCTGCTATTCTGTTAGATTCATTGTTTCCTGGATCTCATATCTCCCTCTTTCTCGGGTTATGCTCTCTTTTGCCAGAACACATCCTCCAGTAGCTTCCTGAGAAAGTGTATATGCATAGCACACTTTTGAGATCTTTCAAGTTTGAAAATGTCATTTTTCTACTTCAACACTTGATTGATAGCTTGGCTGGAGAGGGGATTTTGAATGGGAAATTCTCTAAAAATTTTGAGGACATTGTTTCATTGTACCTTAGCTTCCAGTGTTGCTGTTGAGAAGTCAGATGTTACTCCAGTTCTTTTTTATATATTTACTTTTTCACTAGGTAATACATTCACATGGTTCAAATTAATAATAAAAAATGCAATGAAAAACCTTCCTCCCACCAACATTCTTCTTCTACTAAGTTCCCCTTTTCTCCAAACAGATAACTATTGTTATTAGTTTCTTTTTCATACTTCCAGGATTTTGTCTTGCATATGTAAGGAAATACAGATATAAGTATTCTTATTTTACCCTTATTATAAAAGGTAAAATGCAGTATATATACATGTATACATTCACACACTTGCTGTCCTGCACTTGGCTTTTTTAGATTGTTTGTTTGCTTGTTTTACTTAACAATATATCCCAGAAGTCTTTCCACATGAGTACATAATTTACTTGCATTTTTACAGCCTCATAATCTTCCTTTGTGTGAGCGTACCGATTTTATTTAGAAAGCTCTCTTTCAATGAACATTTCGATTATTTCCAGTCATTCCAATGACAAACATTGCTTCAATAAATAATCTCCAGTCTTTTGCCAGGGTTGGGGAGGGATAGTCACTGAAGTACTTGGTGTGGAAGAGTGAGGGTCTGTTTTTGAAACATTTAACCAAGCCTCCCATTTTTGGTCCTAATTTCACCCTTGCTTATTAGAGAATACTATTCTCTGAGCGTGGGGGTTCTGTGATGTAAATTAGATTACTTCTCACTTTTCTCTACTTTAGGGATAGGATGCAACCATCTCAAATCTAGTAAGTTGATTGCCATGTGCCCATCTGTACTCCAGCTTCTAAAATTGTGTTACTGTTGTCTCCTATCCTTTTCTATTACTGTACCTTTAAATATCTTTATTGTAATTTTAATGGAATGTGCAGGAAGAAATAAAGTCTAATGCTAAGTTCATCCCAAAATATTTTATTGGAAGTTCATGCCTTAGAATTTCGAAATTGTTCTTCTGAAATCTTTTAGTTGTGTGTGGTTTGAGAAGCCTAGTGTTCTATTTCTTGTCCATTATACACGACACATTTTTCCTCTCTGAAAACTTTTAGGTTCTTCTTTTTATCCTTAATATTTTGAAACTTTTCTATAATATGATTTTTTAATCTTGTAGGTTGTTAAGAAAAGAAAAAACATGATTTTAAATAAGTCTATTTTTATTCATTGTAGTAAGAACGGGCTGTTTCAATTTGGTGACACATATTTTGCATTTAGTTCTTCAATGATTTTTTTGATTTCTTGTATTAGCACTTTGTTTCTTCTTACCATTTTTCTGTTCTTTCATTATGGAAATGGTATTATTTCTGTGTTTTACCTCTCATATGATAATTTTATTATCTTTTTCCTATTTTTTTATAAGACAAAAATTTAATGAAAATTGGACAGTGAGTATTTATAATCCACAGGGCTAAATAGTTACACTGGAGTAGAAATTTAACATACAATAGATGCTGGAGTAAATGTTACATATTATCATCATCTGATTCATCTTCTTCCTTCAGAGATTTCCTTAGCATATTTCTCTGCTTCTTCCCTTATATCTTTTGGAACAATTTCATGTCTTCCATTAGTTAATTCACCAACCCAGCGGAGTTCTAGTTCAAAAGCTTTGTCCTTAACTTCATCATGTACTATGTAAATTATTTTTGCAACTTCTTTAACAATATCACGGCAGGTCATTTCTTTCATCTGAAGCTTCTCTATTTCCGTCTTTGCAGCTTGCCTGGCTTTGCCAATGGCACAACCCCAATAACTGTATGAAACACCTGATGGGTCAATCATGTAGAGTTGTGCACCATCATTCACACTGTAAGATCCTAACATGAAACTGCAGCCAAAAGGTCTAACAGCACTGTAGAGTGTATATACATGCACATACATGGCCACTCTGTCTGCAAGATGTTTTAGTGGAATGTTGTAGCCAAAGTTAGATCTAAAGTTGGAAGCTTCTTCCCTTGCTATGTCTGCTAAAGAACGAGCATCTGCCAACAAACCTGCTACTGCCATTCCAACATGCCGATCAACATTAAAAAGTCGTTTGTTGGAACCTTCTTCATAAAGTTTAGA
>PVKV010039329.1:0-13151 GCA_004027835.1 Alouatta palliata | reverse complement strand
AAAAAAAAAAAAAAAAAAAAGAAAGAAAGAGAAAGAAAAAATAAGACAGTAAAAGAAAATAAAAAAGAAAAAAGAAAAGATCAGTGGTTGCCAGGGGTTGGAGGGATAGAAGGATGAACAGGTGGAGCAAAAAGAGATTTTAGGGCAGTGAAAATACTCTGTAGGATACTGTGATCGTAAACACATGTTGTTACACTTTTGTCAAAACCCACAGCGTGTACAACACCAAGAGTGAACACCAATACAAACTATGGACTTCAGGGATCATGTGTGAGTGCAGTCACCTATCACAGCAAATGCACCTTTGATACTGGAGAGAATAGGCAGTATGTTGCAGGTATATGGGAATTTTCTGTGAATCTAAAACGTCTCTTAAAATGCTTTTTTTAATCAAAAAGAAAGGAAAAAGATAAAAAGAATTTGGGAGAAAAGTGAGACAGAGAATAAACAGCAAAGATCTAACACATTACGAAGAATCGCAAACAAGCACCAAAGCACAGGAATGGAGCAAAACACTGAAACTTATCATTTAAGAAAAGGTTCCTGAAATCAAAATTAGCTTGAACTATATATTGAAAAAATGTTCTGCATCCTGGGAAAATTAAGCCAGAAAGCTGGCACTGAGACGTATTATAGTAAAACTTACAGACTTCAAAAGAAAAGAAAAAACGTTTTTGACATACAAGCAAAAAGACAAAGTCCTTTAAAAGAGGATAACATCAGATTGCCTTCAGACTTTTATAAAATAGCACTTCATGCTAAAAGACAATGAAATAACACATGTACTATATTCAAAGACAAAAAATATGAGCTGCAGATTTTATATCCAACCAAACTGACCTTGAGGTAGAAAGACTGCAGATAAACAGTTATAAATAGGCAAAAACTCAGGAGTATTGTTTTCATGAGCCCTTCCTGAGCAATCTACAAGGTAAGAACTTCAGAAGACCAAAAAGACTGGGAAAACATTGACACAAGGCCAGGTACTCTGCTCACTGAAAAATCTCAGAACAATTAATCAGTAGCAATGAGTATCCACAGTACCCAGGTTGTAGTCTCTAAATACAGTTTCACATTTAAAGGAACCAAGATGAACCCAAAACATTTTGTTTTGTCAGAAAGCATAGTAATTATCAAAGACTACTGGGATTATGTCAGTAGAATATAGAATCCAATTTGAATGCACTTCCACTGGCCAAAGATGGGAGAATTTAAGCATCACAAAGAAAAATAACTGCAAATCCAACTGCATGGACTAAGTCAAATATATATTAGTAGTCACCATCGCAAATTATTCCAAAAATTGTCAAAGAGAAAAAATCAAGCACATATGCTGACTTTTCTATAGAAAAACTGTATTTCAGAGTAATCTAAACCATTGAGGAAGAAAAGTTTTGTTTTTTTTTTTCTGCAGAGTCAGGATCTTACTATGTCGCCCAGACTGGTCTTGAACTTCTGGGATCAAGCAATACTCCCAATTCTGCCTCCCAAAGTGCTGAAATTATAGGCATGAGCCACCATTCCCAGCTGAAAAGTTTTTCTTTATAGAAGAATTCCAACTAAAAATATTATCTCACAGAATATTGGATCTAGGCAATCATATAAAATGGATGTGAAAACTACTAGTTGCAAAGTTGATGAGGAGGGCGCCCCCTCCACCAGCTGCGGGCAGTCCAGGACGCCACAGCACCGCCAACCACCCCCACCTACCTCAAGCAATGCAGCCTCCATAGGGCAACCAACCTGCCCAGCCTCCACCAGCAATGCAACCCCTACGTCAGCCCCATCCAGCCCCACCCACGGACAGTCCAGCCGCAGGCAGCCCTGGATACCTCCCCGTACTCGAGGCGTGGGCCTGACACCCTGGATAGCACCCTCCCCCACCACAGGCAGTGTAGCCTCAGATAGCACCCCGAACCACTCCCCACCAGGGGTGGTGCAGCCCCGGACAGCACACTTACCCTGCCGCCTTTCTACCACTCCAGCGGAACTGCAGTCTGCATTCACTGCCTTGATGCTACCAACTGCAAGGAGGCACGGCAGCGGTGCTGCAGGCTGTGGCCTGTGACATCCCCCTGCTCTTCTAAGCACTGGAATGGAACTGCTGAGCATCAGACACGGAAGAGCCTGGACTACACTGACTCCCTTTCGAAATGCTTTATATACTGAGGTCTTGGAAAGGCGCTACTGTGATTGGGCTTTATTTTCATGCTCTGATTGGTTGCCTAAGACCTGCTCTCATCCAATCAGATCACGTTAATAAAGTCCAATCAGAGTAGGCCTAGAGGTTTTTCTCTCACCCAATGAAAACATGCGTGGCAGGAACCTCAGTTCCACGCCCTCAGTATATAAACTGCGGGAGCGTGAAGCCTTGGTTATTCTGAGATGCTCCGTGCTGGTATAGAGGAGGAGGTTAAGAGGCAGCCACCTGCTACTTGCCGGAGACTGGAGCCTGTGGCTCCGGGGCTCATCTTTCTGCGGTTGTTGACGGCACTGGAGACGCCAGAGCGATAGGAGGGTGGCCGGCAGCAGGAGTTGCTGCGGCCTGGCTAGAGCAGAAGAGGAACCCACCTGCCCCATGCTGGAGGCTGGAGCTTGGAGCCTGGAACCCACACGGCTAGCCTCGCTGGGGTTGTTGGTGGCCTCGGAGACTGCAGCCGACCAGAGCGGTACGAGGGGAAAATAGTTTTGGGATAGATGGAGGAATAAAGAGGGTGGTGAGTGCCAGAGGGAAAAAGAGGATGGTGAACAGGAGAAAGAGTTGTAAAAGGTGGTGAGAAAAATGTTTTTGGGTAGGTGTAGAGGAAAAAGAGCGGTGAGCAGCAGGAGTGGGGAGAAGGCTTTGGGCACAGATGGGGGAAAATGTTTTGGGGTAGATGGAGTACCAAAAGAGGGTGATGAGAGCAGGAAGGGGGAAAAGGAGGTTGGCGGGGGAGAGGGAGAGAGATGATGGGAAAAGAGTGGTGAGCAGGAGAGTAGAGAAGGCTTTGCGAAAAGACGGTGGGGAAAAATGGTGAGGAAAAAGTTTGGGATGGAGAAAGAAGAGACAGAGAAAGAAAAAGGGTGACAAGAGAGGGGGGGCCGAAGGCAGTTGGGAAAAGACGGCGGGGAAATAATGGTGGGGAACACAGATTTGGGGTAGATCTTTTTCTAATTGTTTAATCAGATTATTTGTATTTTTGTTTTTGAGTAGTCTGAGCTGTTTATATATTCTGCATATTAACCTCTTACCTGATGGATAGTTTGCAAATGGCTTTTTTCATTCTCTGGATAGTTTCTTCATTCTATTGATGGTTTCTCTGCTTTGAAGAAGCTTTTAAGTTGAATGTAATTGTATTTGTGTGTTTCTGCTTTTATCGCTTGTGCTTTTGAAGTGTATTTGAAAATTCCATGTCGCAGCCAATTTCGTGAAGAATTTATTCTAAGTTTTCTACTCTAGTAGTTTCTTAGTTTCAGGTTCTACATTTAAATCCTGATTTTGAGTTGATTTTGGTATATGGTAAGATAACGGTCTAGAGTTGTTACTCTACATGGCAGGTGTTGGGGTTTCCTAGTGCATTTTATTGAAGAGATTGTCCTTCCCAAATGTATGTTCTTGGCACCTTTGTTAAAAATGAGTTGACTGTAAATGTGTGAATGGTCTACATCTGTCTGTCATTCGTCTGTGTATGCCTGTCTCTGTCTCTTTCTCTCCCTCCCCCGTTTTTTTAGCCAGCACCGCCACACTGTTTCAGTTACTATAGAGTTGTAGTATATTTTGAAATCAGGTAATGTGAGGCTTCCAGATTTTTTCTTCTTATTCAACTTTTTTTTGTTGTGTCTAAGATAGTTTGAATTTCCATGTGGATTTTAGGATTTTTTTCTATTATAAAAAAAGTTTTGTAATTGAATATGGATTGCATTGATTCTGTAGACAACATTGGGTGATCCAGCTGTTTTAACAATATTCTTCTAGTGCGTGGACATGGGGTATCTTTTTACTTATGTCTGCTTCAATAGCTTTTATCTATGTTTTATAGATTTTACTGTGAGATTTTTCACCTTTTTGGTTAAGTTTATCCCTAGGTGTCATTTTTTTTTGAAGTGGGTAGCTATTGTAATGAAATAGCTTTGATTTCTTTCTTAGATGTTTCACTATTGGTGCATGGGTGTGCTACTCATTTTTGCATATTGATATTGTATCTTGCAGCTTTACTAAACTGATTATTTCTAGTAGGTTTACTTATGGAATCTTTAGAATTCTCTCTATAAGTAATCATGTCACGTGCAAACAAAGACAATTTGACTTTTTTTCTTCCAATTTGGATGCCTTTTGTTGCCTGCTCCTGTGTAATTGTTCTATCTAGGACTTCCAGTACTGTGATGGATGAAAGTGGTGAAAGCAGCCACACTTGTTCCAGATTTTGGAGGAACAGCTTTTAACTTTTCCCTATTGATTACGATGTTAGCTGTTGGTCATTTACAACATTTATTCTGCTGAGATATTTGCTTCTTCTGTACTTACTTTGTTGAGTTCTTATGAAGGAATGTTAAATTTTGTTTTTTACAGCATCTAATGAAATTATGATAGGGTTTTTGTTTTTGATTCCCTAAATGTGGTATATCGCATTTATTTGTGTTTATTGAATTATCCTCATATTCCTTAGTGAAATCCACTTGATCATGGCTAATAATCTTTTTATTGTGTTTTCAAATGCAGTTTTTCTCAAGTATTTGTTGAAGATTTTTTGCATCTGTGTTCATCGGGGATATTTGCCTGTGGTTTTCTTTTTGTGTTGGGTTTTGGTCTGGTCTTCGTACCAGGGTAATGCTGGCCTCATAGAACAAGTTTGGAAATATTTCTTCCTGTTCATTTTTTGGGGAATATTGTGTGTAAAATTGGTATAAGTTCTTCTGAAAGTGTTTGGTAGAATTTAGCAGTAAAACTGGAATTCTTGTGTTTTCCTTTGACTAGAGACTTATTACTGCTTTAATCGCGTTACTGATTATTGCTCTGTTCTGGTTTTTTACTTCTTTATCATTCTAAAGACTTGTGTTATGTGTCCAGAAGTGTATTGATTTCTCCCAGATTTTTCAACTTTTTTGTATGTAGGCGTTTTTAATAATCTCTTAGGACTCTTTGTATTTCTCTTATCAGTTGTAATGCCTCCTTTTTTAATCTATGATTTTATTTCGGTTTTCTTTCTTTTTCTTAGTCTAAAACTTGTCTGCTGGGTGCGGTGGCTCACATCTGTAATTCCAGCATTTTGGGAGGCCGAGGCAGGTGAATCACCTGAGGTCAGGAGTTTGAGACCAGCCTTGACAACACAGTGAAATCACGTCTCTACCGAAAATGCAAAAAAATATTAGCTGGGGATGGTGGTGGGCGCCTGTAATCCCAGCTACCAGGGGAGGCTGAGGCAGGAGAATCACTTGAATCCGGGAGGTGGAGATTGCAGTGAGCCAAGATCTAGCCTGGGCAAGAAGAGCAAAAAACTGTCTCAAAAAAACAAAATCTTGTCAATTTTGATTTTTTTTTAAAAAAACCCTCAGCTCTGTGTTTTATAAATTTTTTTCTAGTTTAAATTTTTAAAATTTCTTCTCTATATTATGTATTTCTACTATTTTTAGCATTTGAATTTTTTTTTCCCCTCATTACTTGAACTGGAGGGATCAGGCTGGCTGAGATCTTTGTGTTTCTAAGGTAGGCATTTGTAGCTTATACACTTTTCCTCTTACAACTGCTTTTGCTGCATCCTACAGGTTTTGTTCTGTTGTGTTTCTATTTTTATTTGTTACAGTGAATTTTTAGTTTCCTTTTTATCTTCTTCATTAATTGTTCATGAGTATGTATTTTAATTTCCATATATTTGTACAGTTTTTAAAGTTCCTTTGTTATTGATTTCTTCTAGTATTCCACTCTGGTCAGAAAAGATACTTGATACGATTTCAGTTTTTAAAAATGTGACTTGTTTTTCAGCCTAACAGAGTCAGTTCTGGAGAATAATCCATGTGTTAGTGAGTGGAACGTGCATTGTGCAGTTGTTGAGTGGAAAGCTGTGTAAATGCCTGTTAGGTCCATTTGGTAGAGCGTACGTTTAACCGGTGATTTTTAGATGTCTAGATGATCTGTCCATTGACAATAGTGAAGTGTTGAGGTACTCTGTTACTGTACTACAGTCTATCTGTCCTTTCAGGTGTGTTAATATTTGCTGCTTTATTTAGATGCTAGAGTGTTGGTTGCATATGTACTTGTAATTGTTTACTGCTGTGTTGACTTCTTTCCTGTTATGTAATTATTTTTTTGACATAGAATCTATTTCATCTGATGTAAGTATAGCTACTCCTGCTTTTTTTTGTTTGTTTCATTTGTATGGCATACTTTTTATCATCCCTTCACTTTCAGTCTATGTAATGTGTGTGTAGGTGAACTGAGTTTCTTGTAGGCAGTACGCAGTTGGGTCTTGTCTTTTAATCAATCCAGCAGCTCTGTCCTAATTGGAGAATTGAGTTTATTTATAGTCAAGGTTATTAACAGGTAAAAACATGCTGCCGTTTTTTACTTGTTTTCTGGTTGTTTTGCTACTCTCCTTTTTGTTCTGTCTTTCTTCTCTTTCTTCCTTTTCCTTCCTCCTTCCCTTCCTTTCTGTCTTTACTTGTAGTAAGGTAATTTTCTCCGGTAGTGTGTTTTAATGCCTTGCTTTTTATTTTTAGGGTGTCTATTACCGATTTTTGTTTTCTGGTTACCATGAGACTAAACAGCATAATTATAACAAGTTACTTTAAACTGAAGAAAACTTAAGTTTGATTGGTCCCAGCTACTCAGGGGGCTGAGGTGGGAGGATCACTACTGGGGAGGCAGAGGGTGTGGTAAGCTGAGATCATGCCACTGCACTGCAGCCTGGGTGACAGAGTGAGACCCCATCTCAAAAAATAAATTTTAAAAATGCAATAGATTATAATGAATTCTGGTTGTCCATTGTGAGATGATAATATATTAAAGGATACAGAAAAAATGTGAAAATCATTCATGATCTCATTACCCAGAGATGACTACTTCTAATATTTGAGTACATATGCTTCCTAATTCATAACCCACTCTCTCTCTCTCTCACACACACAGAAATGTAAACATAAAATGAATACATTTTACACAGATACAATTTTATTGTAATATTTAAAGAAACACAGCTTTGTAATTTTTAATTTAAAAATACTGTGATTATCTTTTGTGACTAATACTCATGTAAAATATTATAAATCTTAGTTTTAAGATTTTGGTTCTGTTCTTTGGGGTGGTGGGTGCATTTCTTGCTGAAATGGATCATCTCAGTGTCTTCATGATTTTCTTTCTTCCCCATATAGGCTGCTGCTTTTGGAAGGGGAGCCTGGAGCTCCCTCCTCTTTGCTTGGGGGGGCAAACACATAACATCATGGAGTTAAGAAGTCACATTTGCCTGCACCAGATAGAAACACTGGCTCCAGTTCTGAAAATAAAGGTAATGTAAATATTTTTGTCCTGTGATTAATACTGAGATATAAATAAGGTGGTTTTAGATAATTGTAGCAAATGATATAGATGTAACTCTGCACAGCCACTTGGGTCAAATGAACTAGGCACAGAGGCACAGAGAAAGAGAACCAACAGCCACATGCACAAGACCCCCAGTGGGTCTTCAGAGCCACAGGGGTCCACATACACACACAGGCAATTCAGGGGCTTGTAGGACGTTGTACCTGGACCATGAGAAATGAGCATGTATATGGGCCAGGTGCACAGACCACATGCAAGCTATTCAAAGGATGGGGATCCTGGGATCTCCCAAAGATCCTTGCACGGACTATCCCCTCATACTCCCCCCAAGACACACCTCCCCCAAGTGCAAGAGCATGCACACAGCAGGAATGATCATACCCTGGCTGAGGCTCCACACACTGCCCCTCCCTGCAGTGGCCACTGCAGCTGGTAGAGGAAGGTGACATCAGGACAAACCATGGCGACAGGGAGCCTCCCATTGGTCCGATGGAGAGACCTTGACTGACCCCCTTCCAAGCCCAGGCCTTAACCTTTATGGGGCCATGGCCCTTCCCCGCCTGACCACACCCCTTACTTCCTTCCAGCCCCCCCACCACAGTCCTTCCCCCCACCCCAGTTAGCCATTCTTACAGAAAAGGGCCGAGGGGGCCAGGCACAGTGGCTCAAACCTGCAATCCCAGCACTTTGTGGGGCCAAGGCAAGAGGATCGCTTGAGACCAGGAGTTCAAGACTAGCCTGGCCAATACAGCAAGACACCGACTCTACAAAAATAAATTTTAAAAAAATATCCGGGTTTGGTGGTGTGCACCTACAGTCCCAGCTACTTCAGAGGCTGAAGCAATAGGATTGCCTGAGCCCAGGAGTTCAAGGCTGCAGTGAGATATGATTGAGCCACTGCACTCCAGCTTGTGCACTCTCTCCAGAGAGAGACCTTGTCTTGAAAAAAAAAGAGGAGGGTGTTGGGGAAGAAGTTCTTTGCTGTTGTAAACTGTGCTGCAATGAACATTCGTGTGCATGTGTCCTTATAATAGAACGATTTATAATTCTTCGGATATATACCCATTAATGGGATTGCTGGGTCAAATGGAATTTCTATTTCTAGGTCCTTGAGGAATCAACACACTGTGTCCCACAATGGTTGAATTAATTTACACTCCCACCAACAGTGTAAAAGTGTTCCTATTTCTCCACATCCTCTCCAGCATCTGTTGTCTCCAGATTTTTTAATGATCACCATTGTTCATTTTTATCTTGTAAATCTGTTTCAGTTCTTTGTAGATTCTGGATATCAGCCCTTTGTCAGATGGGTAGACTGCAAAAATTTTTTCCCATTCTGTTGGTTGCCGATTCACTCTAATGACTGTTTCTTTTGCTGTGCAGAAGCTATGGAGTTTGATTAGGTCCCATTTGTCTGCTGTGGCTTTTGTTGCCAATGCTTTTCGTGTTTTGGTCGTAAAGTCCTTGCCTACGCCTATGTCCTGAATGGTTTTGCCTAGATTTCCTTCTACGGTTTTTATGGTCTTAGGTCTTATGTTTAAGGTGTCAGGAAGGGGTCCAGTTTCTGTTTTCTGCACATGGCTAGCCAGTTTTCCCAACACCATTTATTAAACAGGGACTCCTTTCCCCATTGCTTGTTTTTGTCAGGTTTGTCAAGGATCAGATGTTTTGTAGATGTGTTGTCTCGGAGGCCTCTATTCTGTTCCATTGGTCTATATCTCTGTTTTGGTACCAGTACCATGCTGTTTTGATGACTGTAGCCTTGTGGTATAGTTTGAAGTCTGGTAGTGTGATGCATCCGGCTTTGTTCTTTTTGCTTAGAATTGACTTGGCTATGTGGGCTCTCTTTTGGTTCCATATGAAGTTTAAGGTGGTTTTTTCCAGTTCTGTGAGGAAGGTCATTTGTAGCTTGATGGGGATAGCATTGAATCTGTAAATGACTTTGGGCAGTATGGCCATTTTCACGATATCGATTCTTCCTAGGCATGAACATGGAATGTTTCTCCATCTTTTTGTGTCCTCTTTTATTTTGCTGAGCAGTGGTTTGTAGTTCTCCTTGAAGAGGTCCTTTACGTTCCTTGTTAGTTGTATTCTTAGGTATTTTATTCTCTTTGTAGCAATTATGAATGGCAGTTCTTTATTGATTGGGATGTCTTTAAGTCTGTTATTGGTGTATAGGAATGCTTGTGATTTTTTCACATTGATTTTGTATCCTGAGACTTTGCCAAAATTGCTTATCAGTGTCAGGAGATTTTGGGCTGAGACGATGGGGTCTTCTAGATATACAATCATGTCATCTGCAAATAGAGACAATTTGACTTCCTCCTTTCCTATTTGAATACCCTTTATTTCTTTCTTCTTGCCTGATTGCTCTGGCTAGAACGTCCAGTACTATATTGAATAGGAGTGGTGAGAGAGGGTATCCTTGTCTAGTCCCAGATTTCAAAGGGAATGCTTCCAGTTTTTGCCCATTCAGTATGATATTGGCTGTTGGTTTGTCGCAAATAGCTTATATTATTTTGAGATTACGTTCCGTCAATACCTAGTTTATTGAGGGTTTTTAGCATCAAGGGCTGTTGAATTTTGTCAAAGGCCTTCTCTGCATCAATTGAGATAATCATGTGGTTTTTGTCTTTGGTTCTGTTTATGTGGTGAATTCTGTTTATAGACTTGCATATGTTGAACCAGCCTTGCATCCCCAGGATGAATCCTACTTGATCATGGTGGATAAGCTTTTTGATGTGCTGTTGCAATCGGTTTGCCAGTATTTTATTGAAGATGTTTTCATCTATGTTCATCATGGATATTGGCCTGAAGTTTTCTTTCTTGCTGAGTCTCTGCCGGTTTTTGGTATGAGGATGATGTTGGTCTCATAAAATGATTTGGGAAGGATTCCCTCTTTCTGGATTGTTAGGAATAGTTTCAGAAGGAGTGGTACCAGCTCCTCCTTGTATGTCTGGTAGAATTCGACTGTGAACCCATCTGGACCTGGGGTTTTTTTTGGGTGGTAGACTCTTAATTGCTGCCTCAACTTCAGACCTTGTTATTGGTCTATTCAGGGTTTCGACTTCTTCCTGGTTTAGGCTTGGGAGGATGCAAGTGTCCAGGAATTGATCCATTTCTTCCAGGTTTACTAGTTGATGTGCATAGTTGTTTGTAATAATCTCTGATGATAGTTTGAATTTCTGTGGAATCTGTGGCGATATCCCCTTTATCGTTTTTTATTGCATCTATTTGATTATTTTCTCTTTTCGTTTTTATTAATCTGGCTAGTGTTCTGTCTATTTTGTTGATCTTCAAAAAACCGGCTCCTGGATTTATTGATTTGTAGGGGTTTTTTGTGTCTCTGTCTCCTTCAGATCTGCTCTGATCTTAGTTATATCTTGTCTTCTGCTAGATTTTGAGTTTTGACTCTAGCTCTTTCAATTTTGACGATAGGGTATCGATTTTAGATCTCTCCTTGCTTCTCATGTGGGCATTTATTGCTATATATTTTCCTCTAGAGACTGTTTAAATGTGTCCCAGAGATTCTGGTATGTTGTGTCTTCGTTCTCATTGATTTCGAAGAACATCTTTATTTCTGCCTTCATTTCATTATTTATCTAGTCAATATTCAAGAGCCAGTTGTTCAGTTTCCATGAAGCTGTGCGGTTCTGAGTTAGTTTCTGAATTCTGAGTTCTAACTTGATTGCACTGTGGTCTGAGAGACTGTTTGTTATGATTTCTGTTCCTTTGCATTTGCTCAGGAGTGATTTACTTCCAATTTCTTGGTCAATTTTCGAGTAGGTGCAATGTGGTGCTGAGAAGAATGTGTATTCTATGGATTTGGGGTGGAGAGTTCTGTAAATGTCTATTAGGTTTTGTTGATCCAGGTCTGAGTTCAAGTCCTGGATATCCTTGTTAATTTTCTGTCTTGTTGATCTGTCTAATACTGACAATGGGCTGTTAAAGTCTCCCACTATTACTGTGTGGGAGTCTAAGTCTCTTTGTAAGTCATTAAGAACTTGCCTTATGTATCTGGGTGCTCCTGTATTGGGTGCGTATATATTTAGGATCGTTAGCTCTTCTTGTTGCATTGATCCTTTTACCATTATGTAATGTCCTTTTTTTGTCTCTTTTGATCTTTGTTGGTTTAAAGTCTATTTTATCAGAGATGACAATTGCAACTCCTGCTATTTTTTGCTCTGCGTTTGCTTGGTAAATCTTCCTTCATCCCTTTATTTTGAGCCTTTGTGTATCCTTGCATGTGAGATGGGTTTCCTGGATACAGCACACTGATGGGTTTTGGCTTTTTATCCAGTTTGCCAGTCTATGTCTTTTGATTGGGGTATTTAGCCCATTTACATTTAGGGTTAATATTGTTATGTGTAAATTTGCTCGTGCCATTTTGATGCTAGCTGGCTATTTTGCTGGTTAGTTGATGCAGTTTCTTCATTGTGTTGCTGCTCTTTACTATTTGGTATGTTTTTGGAGTGGCTGGAACTGGTTGTTCCTTTCTATGTTTATTGCCTCTTTCAGGAGCTCTTGTAAAGCAGGCCTGGTGGTGATGAAATCTCTGAGTACTTGCTTGTTCATAAAGGATTTTATTTTTCCTTCACTTATGAAGCTTAGTTTGGCTGGATATGAAATTCTGGATTGAAAGTTGTTTCCTTTAAGGATGTTGAATATTGGCCCCCACTCTCTTCTGGCTTGTAGGGCTTCTGCTGAGAGATCTGCTGTGAGTCTGATGGGCTTCCCTTTGTGGGTAACCTGACCTTTTTCTCTGCTGTCCTTAGCATTTTCTCCTTCATTTCAACCCTGGCAAATTTGACGATTATGTGCCTTGGGGTTGTTCTTCTTGAGGAATATCTTTGCGGTGTTCTCTGTATCTCCTGGACTTGAATATTGGCCTGCCTTGCTAGGTTGGGGAAGTTTTCCTGGATAACATACTGAAGAGTATTTTCCAGCTTGGATTCATTCTCTCCGTCACATTCAGGTACACTTATCAAATGTAGCTTAGGTCTTTTTACATAGTCCCATTTTTATTGGAGACTTTGTTCATTCCTTTTTACTCTTTGTTCTCTAATGTTGCCTTCTCATTTTATTTCATTGAGTTGATCTTCGACCTCTGATATCCTTTGTTCTGCTTCGTCAGTTCGGCTGTTGAAACTTGTGTATGCTTTGCAAAGTTCTCGTGTTGTGTTTTTCAGCTCCATCAATTCACTTATATTCCTAAGTTGTGTATTTTTTTAGCATTTCGTCAAATCTTATTTCAATCTTCTTAGTTTCTTTGCATTGAGTTAGAAAATCTTTTGGCTCACAGAAGTTTCTTATTACCCACCTTCTGAAGCCTGATTCTGTCAATTCATCACACTCATTCTCTATCCAGCCTTGTTCCCTTGCTGGTGAGAAGTTGTGATCCCTTGTAGGAGGAGAGGCATTCTGGTTTCGGGTGTTTTGATCCTTTTTGTGCTGGTTTCTTCCCATCTTTGTGGATTTATCCACCTGTCGTCTTTGTAGTTGTTCACTTTCAAACTGGGTCTCTGAGTGAACATCCAGTTTGTTGAAGATGAAGTTATTTCTTTCTGTTTCTTAGTTTTCCTTCTAATAGTCTGGCCCCTCTGCCGTAGGACTGCTGAGGTCCACTCCAGGCCCTGCT
>PVKV010039328.1:0-13150 GCA_004027835.1 Alouatta palliata | reverse complement strand
TTGCACTCCAGCCTGGGTAACAAGAGTGAAACTCTGTCTCAAAAAAAAAAAAAAAAGATGTTCTTCGAAACCAATGAGAAGGAAGACACAACATACCAGAATCTCTGGGACACATTTAAAGCAGTCTCTAGAGGAAAATATATAGCAACAAATGCCCACATGAGAAGCAAGGAAAGATCTAAAATTGACACCCTATAGGCAAAATTAAAAGAGCTGGAATAGCAAGATCAAAAAAACTCAAAACCTAGCAGAAGACAAGAAATAACTAAGATCAGAACAGAACTGAAGGAGATAAGAGACACAAAAAGCTCTTCAAAAAAATCAACAAATCCAGGAGCTGGTTTTTCGAAAAGGTCAACAAAATAGGCAGACCACTAGCCAGATTAATAAAAAAGAAAAGAGAGAATAATCAAATAGATGCAATAAAAAATGATAAAGGGGATATCACCACAGATTCCACAGAAATACAAACCATCATCAGAGATTATTACAAACAACTCTATGCACATAAACTAGTAAACCTGGAAGAAATGGATAAATTCCTGGACACTTGCATCCTCCCAAGCCTAAACCAGGAAGAAGTCGAAATCCTGAACAGGAAGTTGAGGCACCAATTAAGAGCCTACCACCCAAAAGAAGCCCAGGTCCAGATGGGTTCACAGCCGAATTTTACCAGACATACAAAGAGGAGCTGGTACCATTCCTTCTGAAACTATTCCAAACAATCCAAAAAGAGGGAATCCTTCCCAAATCATTTTATGAGACCAACATCATCCTGATACCAAAACCCGGCAGAGACTCAGCAAGAAAAGAAAACTTCAGGCCAACATCCATGATGAACATAGATGCAAAAATCTTCAATAAAATACTGGCAAACCGATTGCAACAGCACATCAAAAAGCTTATCCACCATGATCAAGTAGGCTTCATCCCAGGGATGCAAGGCTGGTTCAACATATGCAAGTCTATAAATGTAATTCACCACATAAACAGAATCAAAGACAAAAACCACATGATTATCTCAATTGATGCAGAGAAGGCCTTTGAGAAAATTCAACAACCTTTATGCTAAAAAGCTTCAATAATCTAGGTATTAATGGAATGTATCTCAAAATAATAAAAGCTATTTACAACAAACCCATGGGCAAAAACTGGAAGTATTCCCTTTGAAATCTGGCACTAGACAAGGGTGCCCTCTTGAACACTTCTATTCAATGTAGAATTGGAAGTTCTAGCAAATGCAATCAGGCAAGAAAAAGAAATAAAGGGTATTCAAATAGGAAAGGAAGAAGTCAAATTGCCCCTATTTGCAGATGACATGATTGTATATTTAGAAGACCTCATCGTCTCAGCCCAAAATCTCCTGAAACTGATAAGCAACTTCAACGAAGTCTCAGGATACAAAATCAATGTGAAAAAATCACAAGCATTCCTATACACCAATAACAGACTTAAAGATAGCCAAATCAAGAATGAACTGCCATTCACAATTGCTACAAAGAGAATAAAATACCTAGGAATACAACTAACAAAGGATATAAAGGACCTCTTCAAAGAGAACTACAAACCACTGCTCAACGAAATAAGAGAGGACACAAACAGATGGAGAAACATTCCATGTTCATGGCTAGGAAGAATCAATATGGTGAAAATGGCCATACTGCCCAAAGTAATTTACAGATTCAATGCTATCCCCATCAAGCTACCAATGATCTTCTTCACGGTACTGGTAAAAACCACCTTAAACTTCATATGGAACCAAAAGAGAGCCCACATAGCCAAGTCAATTCTAAGCAAAAAGAACAAAGCTGGAGGCATCACACTACCTGACTTCAAACTATACTAGAAGGCTATAGTAATCAAAACAGCATCATACTGGTACCAAAACAGAGATACAGACCAATGGAACAGAACAGAGGCCTCAGAGGCAACGCCACACACCTACAACCATCTGATTTTTGACAAACCTAACAAAAACAAGCAATGGGGAAAGGATTCCCTGTTTAATAAATGGTGTTGGGAAAACTGGCTAGCCATGTGCAGAAAGCAGAAACTGGATCCCTTCCTGACACTGTACACTAAAATTAACTCCAGATGGATTAAAGACTTAAACATAAGACCTAACACCATAAAAACCCTAGAAGAAAACCTAGGCAAAACTATTGAGGACATAGGCATAGGCAAGGACTTCATGACTAAAACACCAAAAGCATTGGCAACAAAAGCCAAAATAGACAAATGGGACCTAATCAAACTCCACAGCTTCTGTACAACAAAAGAAACAGTCATTAGAGTGAATCGGCAACCAATAGAATGGGAAAAATTTTTGCGATCTACCCTCTGACAAAGGGCTAATATCCATAACCTACAAAGAACTAAAACAGATTTACAAGAAAAAAAGCCCATTCAAAAGTGGGTGAAGTATATGAAGACACTTCACCAAAAAAAGACATATATGAGGCCAACAATCATATGAAAAAATTGTCATCATCACTGGTCATTAGAGGAATGCAAATCAAAACTACATTGAGATACCATCTCATGCCAGTTAGAATGGCAATCATTAAAAAATCCAGAGACAACAGATGCTGGAGGGAATGTGTAGAAATAGGAACACTTTTACACCGTTGGTGGGAGTGTAAATTAGTTCAACCATTGTGGAAGACAGTGTCGTGATTCCTCAAGGTCCTAGAAACAGAAATTCCATTTGACCCAGCAATCCCATTACTGGTTATAAATCCAAAGGATTATAAATCATTCTATTATAAGGACACATGCACACGAATGTTCATTGCAGCACAGTTTACAATAGCAAAGACTTGGAACCAACCCAAATGCCCATCGATGATAGACTTCACAGGGAGAATGTGACACATATACACCATGGAATACTATGTAGCCATCAAAAATGATGAGTTTGTGTCCTTTGTAGGGCCATGGATGAACCTGGAAACCATCATTCTCAGCAAACTGTCACAAGAACAGAAAATCAAACACCGCATGTTCTCACTCATAGGCAGGTGTTGAACAATGAGAACACATCGACACAGGGAGGGGAGCATGACACACTGGGGTCTGTAGGGGGGAAACAGGGGAGGGACAGCAGGGTTGGGGAGATGGGGAGGGATAACATGGGGAGAAATGCCAGATATAGGTGATGGGGAGCAAGGCAGCAAACCGCACTGCCATGTGTGTACCTATGCAACAATCTTACATGTTCTTCACATGTACCTCTAAACCTAAAATGCAATTTTAAAAAAATATAAAAAAAAAGAAAACTAAAAATAAAATAAAGATCCCAGAAGGAGAAGCCAGAAGGAAGCAATACTCAATTTCCTTACAAAGTCAGATAGGACTAAAGCCTGTGACTGAAGGTCTTATCAAAGATGGACTCTTAACCTTGCATGTCCCCATATAACACCCCTATTTTACCTGTCAGAAAGCCTGATGGATCCTATTGATTAGTATAAGATCTTAGAGCTATAAATTAAATAGTACAAACAGCTCACCTGACAATGCCAAATCCATATACTATTCTAAGTGAAATTCCCTATAGTGATCAGTGGTTTACTATCATCAATTTAAAAGATGCCTTTTGGGCCTATCCTCTGGCTGAAAGAAGCTGAGATCTATTTGCCTTCAAATGGGAGGATCAAGATACAGGACAAAAGGAACAGTACTGATGGATAGTATTACCTCAAGGGTTTGCAGACTAGCCAAATATTTTTACTCATGCTCTAGACAAGGTAATTAGAAAAGTAGAAATTTCAACACAGCTACGTTTAATCCAGTATATGGATAATATCCTTATATCTGCTGAAGATACAGAAAAAGTAGCTGAGTACTCCATATACTTTTTGAATCATCCATACTCTGAAGGGTTGCAAGTCTCAAAGGAAAAACTTTAATATGTAGAACCAGAAGTCAGATATTTAGGCCATTTAATTAGTGCAGGGAAAAAAAGAATGGGCCTGAATGAGTTGAAGGAATTGTGTCCTTACCCTTGCCCCAAGCCAAATGAGAACTCAGAAAATTCATAAAAGCTCATTGGATACTGCAGATTATGGATTGACTCTTATGCTCTGAGAAGTAAGCGGTTATATGAAAAACTTACTAAAAGAGGACCTGACCTGCTTATATGGTCCTCTTATATGATGAAGCTGACCCTGTAAATGAATTAAAAGCATGGTTAATGTCTGCCTCTGTCCTAGCCTTACTCTCTTTAGTGAAACCTTTTCATCTTTTTGTTAATGTGGATAATGGAGTAGCCCTAGGGGTACTCACACAGGAACAGAGAGTCTGCTGACAGCCAGTTACTTTTCTGTCCAAAGTCTTTAGATCCAGCTGCCAGTGGACGGCCCCTGTGTATCCAGTCTGTGGCAGCTACTGCCATATTAGTAGAAGAAAGTAGAAAGATTACCTTCGGAAGATATTTGACTGTAAGTACATCCCACCAGGTTAAAGCTATTTTAAGTCAAAAGGCAGAAAGACAGCTTACTGATTCTAGAATTTTAAAGTATGAAGCTAGTCTGCTAGAGAAAGATGACTTAACCGTAATAACAGATAGCTCGCTTAACCCTGCAGGCTTCCTAACAGGGAACCCACTGCTACAGACTGAACACTTGCGTCTTGACTTTACTATTATACAAAGGTCCAGCCTGATCTAGCAGAGACCTGTTATAACACCGTACATCACCTGTTCATAGATGGATTCTCCCAAATGATTGAAGGGAGACAACACAATGAATATGCAGTAATAGATGGACAAACTTTTGAAGAAATTGAGTTGTGGAGGTTACCCAATAATTATTCTGCCCAGAGTTGTGAATTATTTACTCTCAGTAAGGCCATGAAATACCTAGAAAATAAGATAGAAACCATTTATGCAGACTTTAAGTATGCCTTTGGGGTAGCACACACATTTGGTAAAAATTGGGCCGAACGAGGTCTAATCAATAGTCAAGGCCAAGAACTTGCTTATGAACCATTGGTAGTTCATGTCTTAAACAACCTCCAATTGCCAGAAGAAATAGCTATTATACATGTCCCAGGACATCAACATGACTTGTTTTGAAAGTCAAGGGAACAACCTTGCAGATCAGGTGGCCAAAAAGGCAGCAGTTGCCACTGAGCTGATTTTTCATTTAACTCCTTCTTTTCCTTCTCCTAAAATAGTTCCTATTTTCTCCTCTGTTAAGAAGGAGAAAATAGGGGCTGGGCGCAGTGGTTCACGCCTGTAATCCCAGCACTCTGGGAGGCCAAGGCAGGCGGATCACCTGAGGTCGGGAGTTAAAGACCAGCCTGACCAACATGGTGAAACCCCATCTTTAAAATTAAAAAATAAAAAAAATTAAAAAAGAAGGATAAAATGGCTGAAACTGGGGCACAGGAAAATGCTTATAGGAGATAAATTCTCCCAGGCCAGAGGGAGATGCTCTCTAAGCCCCTTGTAAGAGAAACCTTATCTCACCTACACCAAGGAACACATCGGGGCCCTGAGGCCCTGTGTGATGCAATTCTTAGAGTCTAAGGATGTATTGGAATTTATACTCTGGCCAGGCAAGCTAAAGACAGCTGTCTCAATCTGCAAGAAAACTAACAAGCAGGCTCTAAATAAATTACTTTTAGGATGAACATTCCAAAGTGTTCAAGTTGACGACACTGAAATGCCACAGCAGGTTGACTAAAATACCTATTAGTGATAGTTGATCATCTTACACATTGGAGGGAAGCTATTCCTTTTTCAAAGGCCACTGCTAATAATGTAGTAAAAGCCTAATAGAAAATATTGAGAGAGAATGAATCAAACTCTTAAAAATCATTTAACCAAATTAATTTAGAAACTCCCATGGACTAAAATGTCTTCTATTGCTTTATTAAGAATCAGAACAGACCAGGCACAGTGGCTCATGCCTGTAATCCCAGCACTTCGGGAGGCTGAGGCAGGCAGATCACGAGGTTAGGAGATCGAGACCAACCTGGCAAATATGGCAAAACCCCATCTCTACTAAAAATACAAAAATTAGCCGGGCATGGTGGTGGGCGCCTGTAATCCCAGCTACTAGGGAGGCTGAGGCAGGAGAATTGCTTGAACATGGGAGACAGAGGTTGAGGTGAACCAAGATCCACTGCACTCCAGCATGGACAAGAGCAAAAACTCCATCTCAAAAAAAAAAAAAAAGGAACCAGAAGACCTCCTTGGAAGAACATAGGCTTATCTCCCTATGAGATGCTATATGGGTTGCCTTACATTCTTCAGCTGATGTCCCTACATCAGAAACCAAAGATTGGTTTCTCAGAAATTATATATTTGGTCTCTCCTCTACCTTTTCTTCCCTTAAAGCCAAAGGTCTTTTAGCACAGGCACCACCTCTAGAATTTCTAATGCGCCAGCATTGACCTGGAGACTGTCTTCAGTAAAGGGTGGAAAAAAGAGAAACTTGAGCCAGCTTTGGAAGGATCCTACTTTCTGTTGTTAACTACTGAGACTGCTGTTTGCACAGCAGAAAAAGAACAGACCCATCCTACTTCGAGTCAAGGAAGCATCAATGCCCTCAGGGTCCTGTAGTTCCAGGATAAAACTCTACCAAGCTAACGTTAAGAAAAACTTGACGTATCTTTATTTCTATTTTTCTTTCTTTCCTCTTGTTACTCCTCATTTTATTATTAATGTAATCAGATCAAATTCTCCCCAACTTGTAATATTTGATGCTTACTTGGTAATGCACTGTGGAGATTTATATAGCCAGAGGCAGTTAGCCTCCTCAGAAAAGTATTTATGCTGTAGTCTTCTAACCAATCTACTAGCCCGTAGCTCTCATCACTGCAAGAAGTTGCAACCAAGATATCAATTTCTTGTTTCTACTGACTGGCAACCTTGTAATAGCTGGAATGACGTCCTGTGGACCACCCAATATAGAGGCTGGACCTCTACAGGAGTTGTTTGTACTGATCTTAAACCTCACCTTTACTTCACTAAAGAGGCCGTTTCCCCTGATCACAAAGCTTACCAATGTAACCCAATCTTTGTTTTTATTATTTGCCCTATTAATACTGAAATTAGGCCTGTCATCCATCAGCTCTACAGTATTGGGGCAAATATCAACGGGAAGGATCCCTTGGGCATATTTGAAATATACCTTCTGCCTCTTCCTCCTCAACCCTATTTCAAATATCCCTTTATCAAATGATAGAGCAAAAGTATCAGTAGCAAAAATCAATGATCTAAAGCAAACTTTAGCTATAGAGACAGGGTATCACGATGCAAATGCCTGGTTAAAATTGATTAAATATTCTGTCCACACTCTAAGCAAAAGCAACTGTTACGCATGGTAGGCCACAGGCCCAGATTGTCCCCTTTCCACTTAAATAGTCCTCTCATCAGACTTAGCGTGTGTGGTGGCTCTCTTTCAAGATTTCACAGCATGGAACAACTGATTGTGCCAAGCCCTTTCTCTGCTATATCCTGAAGTTCAGCACCCTGCAGGTCAGCCCCCAAGGGCCATTCAGCCACCAGGTTCCAAGGTAGAGTCTGCTTCATGTCTCTTACAGCAGGATAACTCAGTGTTACTTGGAAACTTAATAGGATGCAGTGAAGTAAGGCACTTCCAAAAGCTAACCCACCAGACTTCCATCAGACATCCTTGAGCAAACATATGGTGGTATTGCTGGGGGCCCCTACGGGACACTCTACCAAATAACTGGAGTGGTACCTGCACTCTAGTCCAATTGGCTATCCCTTTTACCCTGGCATTTCATCAGCCGAAAACAGACAATATCTACTACCAACATAAAGAGAAACCCCTTTTGGATTATTTGATTCTTATGTTTACTTAGATGCAACTGGAGTTCCTAGATGAGTACTCAATGAGTTTAAAGCTAGAGATAAAATAGCTGCTGGATATTAGTTGACACTATTTTGGTGGATAACAATAAACAAAAATGTAGATTGGATCAATTATATTTACTATAACCAACAACAATTTGTTAACTACACAAAAGATGCCATTAAAGGAATTGCAGAAAAATTAAACTCTTTTTTAAAGAAAAATTAAAATTAAATTAAAAATTTATTTCAATTAAAATTAAAAAATTAAAGCTAAATGGCCTGGGAAAACAGGATAGCTCTTGATATGATACCAGCTGAAATAGATGGTGTTTGTGTAATGATTAAAACTCAATGCTGTACTTTCATCCCAAATAACACAGCCTGAGATGGAAGCATAACATGGGCCTTGCAAGGACTCATGACCTTATCAAATGAATTAGCTAAAAATTCTAGCATAAACAATCCCATTCAAATTGGCTAGGAAATTGGTCTGGCAAATGGAAAGAAACCCTAACCTCAATTCTTACTTCACTGGACTGCTTCTTGTCAGATGTTGTTTTGTATCCTGCATTCGAAGGCTAGTGCAGAAACTAATTGATATGACTCCTACCAAGACATCCCTAACCCCTCTCCCACCCTATTCTAAAAGATTTCTTCTGCTAGAAGGTCGAGCTGACCAAAGAAGTCAACAACTATTGAGCAAGTTTGAAGAGAAATTATAAATTAAAAGAGGGGGTAACTGTAGAAAATAAAATAGAACTTCCTCTTCAACGTTTCCTTGGCTGTCCCAGATATCTGCCCTGACATGTCTGGGGAAAGCCGAGGGAAGCATTAGATCATAGTTTCCTCCTTTGCCCTTATTAAGGAGTACTTTTGCCTTTATCAGCATTCCACAAGTCACTTCCTCTTTTCTTTGTTCTTTCTTACTTTTACCTATTTAGGAAAATTTTAAGTTGGTAGCCAATAGTGTAAAGCTTAGAGTGTGAGGTTCTGTTCCAGCCAATGGAAACTGGACATAGCAGTAGGATGGTTGCATTAGGTTATAAATGCTCCTGTTTCCTTTGTTTAGGTGTGATCTCCTGGCAAGACTGTTATTGAGTGGCACCCTTTCTGCAGAAAGTAACAACTGGCCTTGCTGACTGATCCATAGTCTCAGTGTTGATTCTATGCAACACTGAGTACCTGTTTCTAACATCTACTCAGTGAACACATTACTCTGATTGGGTTTTTGGACTCCATGGTCTGTGAATCAGTTTCAGGACTAAAGATACAAGAGTCACTGAAAAAGGTAAAGTGGTTGATTGCTGCCCTGTAAAGTTTGTAGAAATCTGGTCTAGTCTCTAGAAGTGACTACAGAAAGCTACAGGTACCAAACAGGCAGAGACGCAATTCTGCCTGCATATTTAAGAGAAAGCAGGCAGCTTGCAGAAAATTTGTGAGTTGACTGGAAGCCTGAGAGGGAAAGTCACCTCTAGAGTAAATTCTGGTTGGCATCTTATGTGTTTATATCATGTCTGATAATTCTAGACAGTGTTTGGAAAATATAATTAAAAGAAAAATTTTCTCCAGCCCCAGAGAAACACCACAATAATATAACTATAACAGTAAGAATTGGAGGCCGGGCATGGTGGCTCACACCTGTAATCCCAGCACTTTAAGAGGCCATGGCAGGTGAATCACCTGAAATTAGGAGTTCAAGACCAGCTTGGTCAACATGGTGAAACCCATCTCTACTAATATACAAAAAATTAGCTGGGCACTGTGGCACATGCCTGTAATCCCAGCTACTCGGGAGGCTTAGGCAGGAGAATTGCTTGAACCTGGGAGGCAGAGGCTGCAGTGAGCTGAGATTGTGCCACTGCACTCTAGCCTGGGCAACAGTGAGACTCCATCACAAAAAATAAATAAATAAATAAACAATGTGTTTTATTACACAATTAATTTTGAATGCATCATGCATCACAGTCAATCTGCTTAACAGATTGCAAAGACAGAAAGATGGTCACCATAATTAGCTCTCAAGTAGAAGAATATACAACACCATGTCATAAACAGTTAATCCTGAATTTACCTGGTAATTGGAGAGGCCATTCTTGCATGCTAATTGGTTATATTCAATCATAAAATAAATTTTTCACGCCTTCATGCTATGAGGTAGTCTTGCAAGTTGAAGCCAGGTATCTGCTGAAGTCAGGCTCTCACTCTTCTAGGCAAATGGTTGACTAGGGTGTTATCTTTTTGGCTATTTACATTTTAAAGCAATGACTCTCTACTCCCTGAGCACTGGGTCATAGCAATCCTGCTTGCATCTCTTGATGGCTAGTGTCCTCTCTTGAACCCCTATCATCTGCCACTGAGGTACAGCCCACAGCACAGGGCTCACAGCTGGCAGCTCACATCTTACATGAATCTGAATTGCCACAGCAGCACATGGTTCCACATCAAAGAGTGAAGCCTGAGCAGCAGGAGGAGAGGCTGCAGACCTCCTGGGTAGAATTGCACCTTCACAATAATGGGAATGGGAGCAGTGTTTCAGCCTCAGTTTCTATTTCTAATGGTGACATGAAAAAATACTGCTGGATTTCCAGTGTGAGTCCAGATAGAAATACATCTAGGAGTTCTCACTGTGACAGCTCATCATATTCACAGACTCCGTGGGATACTAATAGGACCCCTGGAACAGCCACACAAAGCACTGGAGAGAAAAACAGCCTTCAGTCTGAGCAAGATTATATTGAGAAAAAAAAGTTAAAGGCTTCTTAAGAACAACACCGGTTAGGTATAAAATTGATCAAGTCAGCCATTATTCTCCTTAAAGGAATTTCTCTCTAAAAACCCAAAGTGCCACCGGGCACATCAGCTCATGCCTATAATTCCAGCACTTTGGAGGGAAAGGCAGGCAGATCACTTGTGGCTAGGAGTTCGAGACCAGTCTGGCCAACATGGTGAAACCCCATCATTACTAAAATACAAAAATTAGCTGGGCTTGGTGGCATGTGCCCGTGATCCCAGCCACTTGGGAGGCTGAGGCAGGAAGATCGCTTGAGCCTGAGAGGTGGAAGTTGCAGTGCGCTGAGATCACGCCACTGCACTCCAGCCTGGGCAACAGAGCAAGCCTCTGTCTCAAAAACAAACAAACAAACAAACAAACAAAAAAACCCAAAGTGCACACGTACTCTCAGCATGAGAAACATGAGCACTATGAAAAAGGAGAAAATATTCTCAGCAGAATTTTATAAGGTTTCTCTTCTATCTCTGCTGCTCTCCTATTTCCTAGCCATTGAATGGGAGAGCTACATCTGACAATTTTCATAAGCACTTTTAGAAGATAAGAAAAATTGGAAATATGACTTTGTTTATATAGTGAAATATATTTTACCTTGAAACATACCTAACTGAACAGGTATTATGGTTTTTCAGTGGTCATGTCACCCATGTTTTTTGTCCTGTAATACCAGCATTCCAATTTAGTGAAAGACACTGAAATTGTACTTATCCTTAATTATCCATGTGGGATTTATTAATCAGCATGGTAGACAAATGTTTACTGTAATAATTTGGTAGCAATTTTTTGGATATTAGATGTAAATAGGTATAAACAATTTTAATGTACTAGTCATAATGTAAAATTTCTTAAAATTGTCTTGTACTCATAATTCAGTTTAAAAACTTCATTTTAACAGTACAAATAACAATAGTAAAATAACTATTAAAACATCCATTCAAAGTAAGTGTTTTGCCCTTACATTTCTACTATTGTATGAATACTATTGTAGAAAATACTGTTTAATTTATATAAATGCAGGTTGTCTACTAACAATACACATTATTATGCTAATTATTCTTAAGTATAAAATAGAAAGCAAAATACAACTACAGACTCCAGTTTATACACTGAACTCTTCTTGCTTTTGCAATGCTAGTACTTCAGCCTGCAAATATGAGATAATTAACTCGGATAATCAGTGTTCTGTCGAGGAAACTTACTTAGTATCTCTTAGCCTTTATCATTCTGTATTGCTAAATTTAATGCTATCTTGGTGCTAAACTTTTGTGTGCTTTTAAAATGACATTAATCTAAACAAATCTGTGTCTGCTTTAGAAGACTAATAATAAAAAATATAAACTTTTGCCAAAGCAAAAGAAAGCAATGAATCTGAAGTGCTAAAGAAAATCCTGCATCAAAAAGAATGCTAAAAGTTTTATTTAGCTGTTAATATGACTTACATATATTTCAAAAAGCAGATATAAATATCTACATATAATGTAAGTGCTTTAAGAAAAGAGAGATGAGCAAAATAGTCTCCTTTATTTTAAGCTCTGTAACTAAATCCTGTTATTTCTAATTCACATTTTCTTCAACAGCGACATCTCTGAACACACTGAACAATCAAGACATCTGAATTTCAGTAGACACTGATTTCAGACATCTGTGGAATAGCCTTGGGCACGCTGTGTGCACTTGAAAAAATGTTTATAGGGGAAAAAGCAGAAGAAAAAAATGTGTTATAAATTTATAAGTGTAAATAAATAAAGCAAGTTCTTAGTGACTTATGAAGACAGATTCTGACACAATAATAGTAGGACACTACAACACTTTACGGACACTAATAAATGGATTACTGAGGCAAAAAAATTAACAAAGATATCAGGACCTAAACTCAACACTTGACCAAATAATCCTAACAGACGCCTACAGAACTCTCCATCTAAAAACAACATAATATATACTGTTCTCATTACCAAAGTGCACATACTTTAAAATTGACCACACATTAGAAACTAAAGCAATCCTCAGCAAATTCAAAAATCCCCAGATCACATCAACAACACACTCAGACCACAGCTTGATAAAAATATAACTGAATACAAATAAAACCACTTGAAACCAGAAACTTACATAAAAATTAAACAACCTACACTTGAATGACTAAAATGAAATCGAGAAGTTTTTTGAAATAAATGAGAACAAAAATACAATATGGGAGAATCACTGTAACACAGCTAAGGCTGTGCTATAAATTAAGTGCTCACATCAGAAAGTTAGAAAAATCTCATTTTTTTTTTTTTTTGAGACGGAGTTTCATTCTTGTTACCCAGGCTGGAGTGCAATGGCGCGATCCCGGCTCACCGCAACCTCCGCCTCCTGGGTTCAAGCAGTTCTCCTGCCTCAGCCTCCCGAGTAGCTGGGACTACAGGCACGTGCCACCATGCCCAGCTAATTTTTGTATTTTTAGTAGAGACGGGGTTTCACCATGTTGACCAGGATGGTCTCGATCTCTTGACCTCGTGATCCACCCGCCTCGGCCTCCCAAAGTGCTG
>PVKV010039327.1:0-13144 GCA_004027835.1 Alouatta palliata | reverse complement strand
TTGGGCTCAGTTAATTTGCTAGAGTGGCTCGGAAAACTCAGAGAAACACCATACTTACATTTACTGACTTATTTTAAAGGAATTCACAAAGGATACCAATGAACACCAGACGAACAGAGGCACAGGGCGGAATATAAGGGAAGGGAGTTGGAGCTTCCCTGCTCTCTCCAGACGCTCCACCCTACACAAACCTCCACATGTTTAGCTATCCAGAAGCTCCCAGAACTCAGTGTTTTGGGGTTCTTATGGAAGCTTCATTATGTAGGCATGATTGATTAAATCAAAGGCCATTGACTATCAGCTCAACTTTCAGCTCCTCTCCCCTTCCCCAAGGTTGGGAGGTGGGACTGAAAGCCCCAACCCTCTAATCCAGCCCGGATCTTTCCTGTGACCAGCCCCATTCTGAAGCTACCCAGAGTGGCTAGCCATCAGTCAATTCAGTAGCATACCAAAAAGACACTTATCACTTCGGCAATTAAAGGGTTTTAGGAGTTGTTTGCCAGAAAACAAGATTAAGACCAACTCTTTATTTCACAGCATCATAAAACCAACAAGCCAGCTCTACACTTCAATTCTAAACTTTGCAAGCTGCTGATCAAACTTTTCCCTACGAGTGAAATTCTCTATCCCATTCTCAATCACTCGAAACTCCCCCAATAATTTGAAGACCTGAAAAATATATTTGTTTCTCCCCAGGAAAAGAGCAGCTGTTCAACTCAACTCAGGCCAAAGAAAGCCAGCATTTCACACCCTACAACATGCCGTAATAGCCACTCCTCACTCCGGATAGTAACTTAGAACAGGGTGGCACAGCTGCTTTTACGTCTTCCCAAATTACTTTCCAGATGTGCAGTCAGTCCCCATCATTGCCACTTTCATCAATCCTGATGATTTAAATGCCAATAAAGGCAACAGAATAAAAGAACGTACATGTGTGTTTTTAAGAGTGGGTCTTGTCTGCCATCCCACAAGAAGAATCCTTTACATTCCAATCAATGAAACCAACTAACTACCTAATTATTTTCTTTACCCACTCAAAATTCAGGTCTTAAAAAATCAAATAATAAGAATAATCATCATTTCTATGTTATATGGGGGCGTGAGGAAACGTTGGGAGTGACAAATATGTTTTGAGGTTGATGGCAGTTGATGATGGTGGCGTATACTTATTCCCAAACTCAAGTATGCACAGCTTTTTACATATCAGTTATACCTCAATAAAGCAGTTGTTAAAAAGCCATGATCTTGGCTGGGCGAGGTGGCTCATGCCTGTAATCCAAGTACTTTGGGAGGCTGAGGCGGGTAGATCATGAGGTCAGGAGTTCAAGATCAGTCTGGCCAAGATGTTGAAACCCCATTTCTACCAAAAACACAAAAATTAGTTCAGCGTAGTGGCAGGTGCCTGTAATCCCAGCTACTAGGGGCAGGAGGTGGCTGAGGCAGAGAACCGCTTGAATCCTGGGAGGCGGAGGTTGCAGTGAGTCGAGATCACGCCACTGCACTCCAGCCTGGGCGACAGAGCAAGACTCAATCTCAAGAAAAAAAAAAAAAAAAGAAAGTCATGCTCTTTCAGGACTGTCTGAGACAATGTCTGCATTATTTTTATTCAGCTTGTTCCTTGAGATAGCTGCAGACCTACTCCATAAAAATATTTAATTTTACTAAAAATACTTGCAACATGAGTGTGTAGGAAATTTCAATAGTGCAGCTGAGGTTTCAATAGGCCCACATACTGTATCTTTACAGAAACACAAAGTCTATGTCTGACTCAACATACTAATGTCAAGCACTGACTTTAAATAAGATTTTAAAGCATCTCTTCATTTATTATAACAAATATTATGATTAAAACACTGAAACGGATCCTTTTCTAAACCTTTTCTTTAAGGGGTTGGAAAGTTTCTGGACTGGAGTTGATTACTTGCCTCATCTGTTTCACTTCTTTCTTATTCTCCCCCTTTGGTTCTCTGACTTCAAGCTTAAGCAATATTAGTTCAAGATTAGGAACATGGGAAAATTTTATTTCCTCAAAATAATTTTTAAAGAAAATTGTGAAATTTTGAGTCACATGATCTTTTTATAAGAGTTTTTCCACCCCGTCTTTAAAAATAAGAAAAGAGATACATGCAGATTCAAGTTCTGTTTCCTTTTCTTATTACAGAATCTGGTCACAGCATCTGTCCATATATATGATAATCCATTTCACTTGCTGCAGACTTAAATCTGTTGAGCTACGACCAGTGTCAGCTCAGCAGACGACAAATTTGCGTAATCTTCCCCCAAAGCCACAGAGCTCGTTTGTCCCAAACACCCGTCTTTCATACAACCAACATAGAAATACAGAGATAAGGGGCATTGTACCCAACAGTTCAGATCGGGTGGACCGCTGTTGCAATTAAGGAGAAAAGACATAGAGCACTGTTCCCTCAGCAATTGGTTTCATAGCATTTCTGAGATCTATCCCAATTCACTTCTGTCTCTGCAAAATGGAAAACCTAAAACTACCAGGAAAACAAGTCATTTGTATCATTACTTTTGTTATTTCTGCTCTTCTTTCCCCAGATGTTACTTCCAGTTTAGAATAAGTTGACAGACTTGGGAGGGGAAAAAAAATAAAAAGAAAAGAAAATCATTTGAAAATATCAGGAGATACAGTGCGATCTGTTGCATGCAGATTGTATGCAAATGAATGTGTGGTCCTCCTATTTCATAGATCTATAAAGTTTTCCCAAAGGGAAAACTCAGACGAGTTGCTCTAACTCCCCAAAGTTGTGAGGAAGACAGACTC
The DNA here is from genome assembly GCA_004027835.1 of Alouatta palliata. Lineage (NCBI taxonomy): Eukaryota > Metazoa > Chordata > Mammalia > Primates > Atelidae > Alouatta > Alouatta palliata. The sequence continues at coordinate 10,356 of PVKV010039327.1, read as the reverse complement.
CTAGAACTCATTTATTGTTTCTCTACCTTTTCTGTCCTTAATAAGAAGTGTGTATGTGTGTATACTTACATAATATAAATTCTGTTATATTTACACTGCTCCTTGTTTGAAGAGGGATGGATGGAGATATATATATATCCCCTCTAAGCTAAATCCACCAAAAAAAGAAATTGAAACCTAACTGATTTTTTGAATGACATCACAAGGTGTTTTTACTCTTCATTAGCTTGTTTAAAGATTTTTGAGGCGATAAACACTTTCAGCAACCTTTCAGGTGAAATTGCTACAGCCATAAAAATGACTTTAATTCCGGTTTTCTTGTTCGGCCTCACTTAATCCGTGTAATGTTACTCTTCTCACCAGCTCTGGCATCACTTCCTGCCCCCTCATCATTGTTCTGGAGAAATTCAGACTGTAATAACTGATCTCAAATACTTTTCTCTGAGGTATCATTCCCAGTGTTTCTGCAGATGGCTTGAGCTGGAAGGATAGTTTGCCTCAGGAAAAGGTTTTAACATGTAACAACGAAAAACACATCAGAGGGACATATTAGGTCATACAAATGGCAAGTGAGGACCCCAGGGGCACACCCATAGGGCAGGTGGCTGGAGTGGGGCTTATTTCATACCTTCCATCCCCTCTCCCAAAAACGCCCAGAGCAGCCTGCCAGCACCCATGTCTAATCCTTGCTTTGGCCTATGTGGTCATGGCGATGCTATTGCCCATAGATGGGTCCCGGTTACCACAAATCCCTTCCGGAAGAATGAATGCCTTCCCAGAAGACAGGACTGACAACACCCTCCTTTCTCAGAGCTCTCTTTGCTCCTTCTTCTAAGTCTCCAAATATCTAAGGAAAAAATATCAGAAAAAAAAAATTGGGGCACAAAATCCCCCTCAATATATCTATATTCATTTCTGCATATACATTACAGCTATGTATAGCTAGAAGCACTTCTTAATAACAATTATATCCATTTATAGCTACAATCATATTTATGTTAAAAATACACACAGGGTCGGACACAGTGGTTCATGCCTGTAATCCCTGCATTTTGGGAGGCCAAGGCAGGCAGATCACCTGAGGTCAGGAGTTTGAGACCAGCCTAGTCAACATGGTGAAACCCTGTCTCTACTAAAAGATATAAAAATTAGCCAGGCGTGGTGATGGGCACTTGTAATCCCAGTAACTTAGGAGGCTGAGGCTGGAGAATCACTTGAACCTGAACCCAGCAGGCAGAGGCTGAAGTGAGCTGAGGTCGTGTCACTGCACTCCAGCCTGGGTGACAGAGTGAGGCCCTGCCTCAAAAAGGCCATTTTAAATGATTTTTAAAAGTTTACACTAAAAGTGCCAAGTTCTTTCCTGTGCCCAAATGGATAAGCAGCTGCAGTGTCATTCACCCTGCAGATCATGACTCATTAGGGGCTACCTGGGTCAAGGCTGGATGAGAGAAGCACAATGGCTACGGGTGATGTGGGAGCTGCCGAAGCAGCCGGTACTGCCTGCTGCCTCTGTGCCTAGTACTGACTTAGGGTCACTCTAGGTCAGCCAGCCTGGCAGTTATGAAGGAAGCTGGATATGAATGAGAGCAAGGACAAAAGAGAGCCCATGACAACACTGGAACCATGAAGACCACTGGAGTCCACATGTGTGTCTCATCGACTCCAACCGCGATGCCATGGGTGACCCACAGAGAAGCTAGCACTCTTCACAATGGACCCGCACACATGGCTCGGGACACAGAAGGTAGAAATCTGGCAGGTTCTGGAGCTGCTGTGGATTCAGATGCCATCTCATGCCGGCAAGGTAAGCCAGCATATCAGTGACAACATGAGCAAGCAGCCACAATGCCTGGTATCCCATCAACCTTCAGAGTCTGAAAAATATGCTGTTGATTCACTTCCAGCTCCCAAATCTCACACGAGGTGTTTTTTGCGAAAGTCACTAACCCAGAACCACACCGAAAAGGGTGAACATAGTACAAGCCCCCCCAGAGTCTTAGAATAAATGTAAACATTTGAGACCTACATTTGTTTAAACGATATTGCACAGCACATCAGAAGAGCACACAAAGGCCAAGCGTGGTGGCTCACAACTATAATCCCAGCATGTTAAGGAGGCCAAGGTGGATGGACCACTTGAAGTCAGGAGTTCAAGACCAGCCTGGACAATCAAAATGGTGAAACCCCATCTCTACTTAAAAAAATACAAAAATTAGCAAGACATGGTGACGCCTGCCTGTAATCCCAGCTACTCAGGAGGCTGAGGCCAGAGAATCGCTTGAACCCAGGAGGCAGAGGCTGCAGTGAGCCAAGATCACGTCATTGCACTCCAGCCTGGGTTACAGAGCAAGACTCCATCTCAAAAGACAAACCAACCCTGTGTCTACTAAAAATACAATAATTAGCCAAGCCTGGTGGTGGGTGCCTGTAATCCCAGCTACCCAGGAACATGAGGCAGGAGAATAGCTTGAACCCAGGAGGCAGAAGTTGCAGTGACCGAGATCACATTACTGCACTCCAGTTTAAGTGATAGAGTGAGACTGTGTCTCAAAAAGAAAGAAGAGCACAGAACAGAATGGAAAATGCTACAGCGTGCCTCATGACGTTTTGTGTATAGAGTACTATATTTGATCACAATGTAAAATATATTCCTTCCAGTGAATCTGTGACAAAAGTTTGAAAGTCATTGATGGAAGGCTGGCCACGGTAGCTCACACCTGTAATCCCAGGACTTCGGGAGGCTGAGGCAGGTGGATAGCTTGAGGCCTGGAGTTCAAGACCAACCTGCGCAACACAATGAAACCCTATCTCTACTAAAAGTACAAAAATTAGCTGGGTGTGACTGTGCACGCCTGTAATCCCAGCTACTTGGGAGGCTGAGGCAGGAGAACCACTTGAGCACAGGAGGCAGAGGCTGCAGTGAGTTGAGATCACAGCAATGCACTCCAGCCTGCGCAACAGAGCAAGACTGTGAGAGAGAGAGGGAGGGAGGGAGGGAGGGAGACAGAGAGGAAGGAAGGAAAGGAAAGGAAAGAAAGAAAGTAAGTCACTGATGGAATTCACCTCCTGGGCGACAGTCACAGGGGCCCACACTGTCTCTATTTTAGAACCCCACTGCCTGTGGGTTTCCCTGTCACTCTCCACCCCTCCTCCTCTGCACACCCTTAAATGCAATTGTTCCCCAAGGTCCTTAGCATTTTTATCTTCTTAACACTCCTTGCTCCCTTGGGGACATGTCATTGGTGGTAGGATGCAGTTAAAGCCCCCGGCAGAAACACTTTCCCTCTCCTCTACTTCCTGCAAGCCCAGTGCAGCCTGCTTGACCCTAGGATTCAGCAGACTTGAAACTAGCAGAAAAATGTTATTACCAAAATCGTACGCATGAACCAGTCATCCCTAGTTACCTACCGGAAAGAAATCTGAAAAGTCTGGTCCGAATATGAACAAACTCAGTCTCCTGGCCAGGCAGAGGAGCAGCTCTAATAAATGCAATGAGGAGGAAGGCCTACTACACACCGTCACACAGAGGACAAGCTAGCTCCTCTGCACAGCACACTGATTGTCACGTCCGATGAAGAACTGAAGAAAGCTGTAACATTTGCTCGTGTTTATGCCCTTCAAATATCAGCAATTTATAGGATTTACTAAACATCTACTATATTCCAGGTGCTGTGAGAGGTGTTAAGTATGGAATACGAAATCAAAAAACACGAATGTTTATTGCTATTGCACAGACGAGCAAAGTGTGGCCATTCATTTATCTTAATGCAGTCACATGGTTAAGTCATGAGAACTTGTTGAAGGAATTTACTAAGTTGTGTGCTTAATATTAGATCTCTCTGGAATGAAAGGCTCTGCAAAATCCAATCTGCTGGCTATCAGTGGCTCAAAGAGTATTACACAAAAACCCTAAGAACTTGAAAATGCAGAGAAAAGAATGGGAACATTGATCATCAGTTTTTAAAAAGTACAAGCATTGATTCAGACTCAAAGTGGACATTTGGATATAGCAGATGGCAGTTTTAGACTGAACTCATTTTCCATTTTTAATCTGCCCTGAGCTTAACAGAATCACAGATTTGAAAAGAGCAGCAGAGCTAATTGGGTGGGAATGAAGTCACAATTTTAGACCACATTCACAGATTTTGATGAGTATCAGTTACACTGAGTTTTCTCTGGCTGCCTTTGGCACATGCACCTGAGGATGTGGACTTTTTTTTTTTGAGACAGAGTTTCGCTCTTGTTGCCCAGGCTGAAGTGCAATGGCACGATCTCGGCTTACTGCAACCTCTGCCTCCCGGCTTCAAGCGATTCTCCTGCCTCAGGCTCCCAAGTAGCTGGGATTACAGGCATGTGCTAATTTTTTGTATTTTTAGTACAGACAGGGTTTCACCGTGTTAGCCAGGATAGTCTTGATCTCCTGACCTCGTGATCCACCCGTCTTGGCCTCCCAAAGTGCTGGTATTACAGGCGTGGGCCACCGTGCCGCGCCTGCGCAGTGCCTGGATGTGGACGTTTTCAAGCATTTGACCAACAAGGTCTGAATGTGATACGACCAGAATTTGAAAATGAAAATAGTGATCTCAGAACAATCTGAAATTTCTAGCAGTGTGGTTAAATGATACACGATATTTGAGTTTTTGTGTTTTAGAGAAAGTTATTTTGCCACAGCTTGACTAGAGAGCCTCAAGGTGTGACTATTCATGGCATGAGACTGAGCTTGACTCTGGCTGATTTCCTTACACAGCTCATCGGCACAACTGGTAAGTGAGACGCAGGAGAATGTTCTGGTGAGAGGTTTTTGTGTAGCATGCAAAGTTAATAAAATCAGAGCCACAGCTTTCAAAATCTCTGTGGTTTGGTTGTCATTGAAGTGTATGACAGGGAATTTCGTACTTTATTTAAAGCAAACTGCATGCCCTCTATATCCCTGCTTAAATATCTCTCTATGGCTATTGAATTCATGAGGAATCGCCAAACCTGGGTTTCTTCCTGTCTCTCTAGTCCCCTGTCCTGCCACACCTCTGCATTTTGACCTTTTAGCCACCCAGGGTCGCTTTACCTCTTGGAACAGGTTAGGCTCTCCCCAGACTCAGGGGAATTACGTTTGTTATTCCCTCTGCTTGAATCTTCTTCCTACCCTTTCCCTCAGATCTTCATTTGATAGTACACACCTGTACCCCAGCTACTCAGGAAGCTGACATGGGAGGTTCAATTAAGCCAGGGAGGCAGAGGTTGCAACGAGCAGAGGTCATGCCACTACACTCCAGCCTGGGTGACAGAGTGAGAAGACCCCATCTCAAAAAAAAATTGGAGGTGGCCGGGCATGGTGGCTCACGCCTGTAATCCCAACACTTTGGGAGGCCGAGGTGGGTGGATCACCTGAGATCGGGAGTTCAAGACCAGCCTGGTCAGCACGGAGAAACTTCGTCTCTACTAAAAATACAAAATTAGACCAGCAAGGTGGCGCATGCCTGTAATCCCAGCTACTTGGGAGGCTGAGCAGGAGAATCGCTTGAACCTGGGAGGTGGAGGTTGCGGTGAGCTGAGATTGCACCATTGCACTCCAGCCTGGGCAACAAGAGCAAAATGGTGTCAAAAAAAAAAATTGGAGGTGACTGAGAACTCCAGTCAATGGATGAGGAAGTTTCGCATCTGAACCCTTCTTGCTTTCTCTGCCACTGCCACTTACTGACCCAGAATAAGGTACTTAAATGTGTACAGCCTCATTTTCCTCATCTGTAAAATGGTAATTACAAAGCTACCCCATAGGCTGTCATAGGATTAAATAAAAAATACTTGTAAACCCTTGACAGATCATCTGGCATTCAATAAGCATTCATTAAATGGAGTCCTCACTCCTCCAACAGGAAGGTTAAAATTTCCCCTATTATTTCATGGGACCAAGTTATATCACATGGGGGGCACACAATTCCAACCTATTATAAACATAGAGACCTAGAATTTCAATACAGGGATGGGCCTTAAAAATGATGATAACTTTACTTCAGAGATGAATTAAGAGTAACCAAAGGCCACAGGGTTTTGAGTGACTTGTCCCAGAAGACAAGAAGCCAAGCTTCTTAAATCAAAGTATAAGAATTATTGATTTCTAATTATTTACATGTATTGCTGATAACTCTTAACATGTTCAGGGTCAAAGATCTTCCTGAATCCAAAGATGTTTCCCACAGCAAAAGGAATAAAGGGAAAGTTTCTGGTGCAATGGGCTTAATGAAGGTCTCGCAGTCTTCTCATATCCTGACAGAAAAAAGGCAACTAAGATTTTGAAACAAAGATAGCCCATACAGAAGGGCACTCAATACACCAGGAGCTCATCTGGGAAGTCCTCAGCATTTTCCTACCATCAGGGAGACCAGGAGGAATGCCATGGGTTCCCTCTACAAGTTTGAGTTTCATCTTTCTTTTTAAAGACAGGGTCCCACCCTGTCACCCAGGCTGGAATGCAGTGGTGCAACCATCGTTCACTGTAACCTCGAATTCCTGGGCTCAAGCAATCATCCTTCCTAAGGCAGCCGCCTGAGTATCGAAGACCACAGGTACTTGCCACCATGCCCGGATAATTTTTTGTATTTTTTGTAAAGATGGGGGTTTCACCATGTTGCCCAGGCTGGTCTTGAACTCCTGGGTTCATATGATCCTCTCGCCCCCGCCTCCCAAAGTGCTGGGATTACAGGCATGAGCCACCGTATATGGCTTGGTTCAGGTGTTGTAAGAAAACAAATATAAGAGCAATGCTGTAGCCAGGGAAAACAAGCGTATATTCCTTTCGTGGTGATGAGCACTTACAATAAGCCCCACCCAGAAGTTAAAAGGAAACTTGTTTGTTTCTATTTACTAGAAACGGTTTTAGTACCCATCATGCATATGACACCAATTGCATAGTGCGTTTCCAAAGTCAGAAAGATGCGGGAGGCACTGTGGCTCACTCCTGTAATCCCAGCACTTTGGGAGTCCTAGCGGGGTAGATCACTTGAGGTCAGGAGTTCAAGACCAGCATAGCCAACACGGTGAAACCCCGTCTCTACTCAAAATACAAAACCATTAGCTGGGCATGGTGGCACACACCTGTAATCCTAGCCACTTGGGAGGCTGAGGTGGGAGGATTGCTTGAACCCAGGAGGTGGAGGTTGCAGTGAGGTTGGAGAATGCGCTACTGCACTTCAGCCTGGGTGACAGCAAGACTCTGTCTCAAAAAAAATAAAAAAGAGAAAGAAAAGGAAGAAACCAATTTACCCCCACTGTCCGAAAAAAATGTCATGTAATCCCCAAACAACTCTTTCACAACACACCTAACCCTCTCCAAGCACAGCGGCACATGAGTTAGCTTCTGGCATTTGCCCTTCTGACGGATGCTTGATCTCTAGATGAATCACACCACAGGGGTCAGTGCACTAAGGATACCTGCCCTTCAGGGACTCAGAGGCCAGCTTGCGAATGAATGTCAGGTGTAGGGGAACTCTGTCGGGTTCATCCTGTACCACACTCTGATTTATAACATACAGGAAAAATCCAATTGAGAAAATGTTAGCCCTACAAAATAACTCTTTGCATTCCGGCACATGTGTATTATCTGTACCCATATCCATGCATCTGTCCATCTATCCAAGTAACTATATAAAATATTTATATGACATGATGGCCATACGTTCATTTCCATTTTTGGGGGAAGAAAGGTTCTTTCTTAACTACATCATTTCCCCTCAAGATGATCTCAGTTTTCATCATAAAAGGGTTTTACTTTTGCCAAAAAAATAATGTGAAAGTACTCTAAAAAAGTATCTGAAGCACATGAATCTGTTCTTATTTGCAGATTTAAAACATCTTGGAAGTTAATGAAATTGTCTCCTGTTAGGGATTTCTGTTAATTAAGTAGATTTTAGCTGTTCTTGTCACAAAAACAAAAAACGCACAAAAAAACAAACTTAACTATGTGAGATAATAGGTGTGTTAACCTCTTCACTACACTGCGCTATCTAAATGTATCTCTGTCTCCATGCACCCCACTACATCATGTTGCTGCCAGGTGTGGTGGCTCATGCCTGTAATTCTAGCACTTTGGGAGGCTGAGGGGAGTGGATCGTTTGAGCCTAGGAGTTCAAGACCATCATGAGCAACATGATGAAACCACATCTCTACAAAAAAATGCAAAAAATTAGATGTGTGTGGCAGTGCATGCCTGTAGTTTCAGCTATTTGGGAGGCTGAAGTAGAAGGATGACCTGAGCCCAGAACGTTGAGGCTGCAGTGAGCTATGACTGAGTCACTGCACTCCACCCTGAGAGACAGAGTGAGACCTTGTCTCAAAAAACAAAACAAGGCTGGGCGTGGTGGCTCACGTCTGTAATCCCAGCACTTTGGGAGGCCGAGGCGGACTGATCACCTGAGATCCGTCCAGCTTGGCCAACATGGTGAAACCTCATCTCTACTAAAAATAAAAAAATTAGCCAGGTGTGGTGGAGTTTGACACTCCATCTCAAAAACGAAACAAAACAAAACCAAAAAAAATACATAATGTTGTAAACCTCAAATACACACAGTAAAATTTATTTTTAAAAATAAAAATATCTCAGAAATTGAGAGTGGAGATAATATTTGCTTTGTGTCACATTCTATAGAGGGTTATAGTGTAAACTTGACAGTCATTTTCTACCTAACAGAACTAAAAAAAACTGCAACGAATTCTCACATCATTCTCCTAAACCAATTACTGTGAGAATGAAAATACCCATTTTCTCCGTTTGCTCAGGAGGTGAGAATTTACTGACATCACCACTGGCTTTCTCGTTGATATCTAATGCATACTTTTTTGAAAGAGCAATTCATTTCATTGAAGAAGTAACATTTTTATCATTTCATCTTGGCTAACAGTTGTACTGGTCAATGTCTGCTTGGACATACATACTCTCCTCCTTCTCATTCATATTCTTGAATTGACAATGAAACAACCAGTTAAAAGGAAATGAACTAGTTACGGCACGCCTACCACCTACCCAAACTTGTTCATGTTTCTCAATTGCCCTATAAAAAGGAGTAATTTCACTTTCTTCTCTAGGATGTGGATACAAGTACTTTTATTTTAATTGTTTGACACATTATGGGAAGAATGCCTGCAAAAAATTCAATGTACTATCGAGATACCTAGCCTTAAAGAAAAAAGTGCTGACTCTTTCAGGATGGACTGTGTATTTCCATTTGCAGAGCACAGCAGTTCAACTGGTTTTTGTTTGTTTGTTTATTTTGAGACAGAGTCTCACTCTGTAGCCCAGGCTGCAGTGCAGAGTAAAATAGCACCATCTCAGCTTAGTGCAACCTCCACCTCCCAGGTTCATGTGATTCTCCTGCCTCAGCTTCCTGCTGAGTAGCTAGGATTACAGACACATACCACCATGCTTGGCTAATTTTTTTTTTTTTTTTTTTTTTTTTTTTTTGTATTTTTAGTGGAGACGGGGTTTCACCATGTTAGCCAGGCTGGTCTTGAATTCCTGACCTCAAGTGATCTGCCCACCTCGGCCTCCCAAAGTGCTGGGATTATAGGCCTGAGCCACTGCGCCCGGCCCAGTTCAACTGTATTTTATACTGGGAAATCAAATTCTGGGCTCCCCACGGGGCTCTAAACACAACAGTTGGAGAGATCCTGCTATCCTGTTGGAATCTAAGTCAGATCATGTCCCTCTGCTCAAAAACCTTACTTGGGCTCCTGTTTCATTCAGAGGAGAAAGGCCACAGCCCCCAGAATGACACAGAAGGCTCCTCACATCTGCGCGCCCCTACATCTTTCCTGCCTCAACGTGTGCTTCTCCCAGGCTCACTGCCCCGGCCACGCTGGCCACCTTGCTACTCCTCCAGCACACCAGCACCACTCCACCTTGGCCAGGCCTTTGAACGTGCTCCCCCTCTCTGCCTGCTTGGCTCGTCCCACAATTACTTACCCTCATCCTCTGAAGATATTACTCAAACACCCTCTTCTCAAGAATATCATATCTAAAAGTGCAGCTTCCTGCCCTGTCCCCACCGCCTCTGACTTATATTTCTTCTTGCTGTTTTTTCACCATCTGAAATGCTTTGCCTATTGTTTGTGTATGCTTTTTATTGTCTCCATCCCCCAACTAAGGTATCAAGTACAGGAGGGCAAAGATTTTACTAAGTGTTTTCTGTGTGTGTGCTTAGGACAGTGCCTAGCAGGTTCCCAATATAAATGCACTGAATGAATGAATGAATGAACAAATGGAAAAAATGAAGCGATCAATCAACAAGCACCCGGCAGGTACTACGCTCAGGCCCTTGGGAAGATGAATATAAACAATGTATATATTGCTTTATGCTTTAATTTTTT
>PVKV010039326.1:0-13142 GCA_004027835.1 Alouatta palliata | reverse complement strand
CTTTTGCTTCGGCTAGAAGGTAACACAGAAAATTCACAGTTGTTGACCAGAGTGAGAATTGGCTCGAAAGTATGATAATAGTACCGAATCCTTGATCACTAAGAGAATCCTCATGTGGACACAGATCACTCATTCCGACTTCCTCGGCTGTAGCACGTAAAGTGAGACCGCTTTTTCAAAATACACAGTTAAAACTGTCCCTGCTTTAAGCGCTTTAACTCTTAAAGCAGGGACTGTTTTAGTACTGTGCTTTGAAAAATTTGTGTTCTCTACCAATACAAACATACCTTTTTGGGACTTTTGGTCCCCAGGAGAAATGGGGTGCTTTTCGGAGAACATGGGAGACAAATGAGTCCTTTGCTGTCCTCTTGTCTGCTTCCGAGGTTGGAATGAGAGAGTAGGAAGCATTTTGGAGTGTGGCCAGGTGTACAGTTAGACTTGGTGCAGAGCAGACCTGCTGCTGGTGGTTTGGCCCCTAGGAAATTAGAGGTCAGGAGATGTGTATTGGATTTCCAGCCCTCTGCCAGCTAGTGAGGCACTCGCTTTCAACCCTTAGGCGGATCACTCTCTGTCTCTGTTTCTCGATTTGTGTACAAGGATTTCAGTGGGCCTTAAGGCCCGCTGGGAAACAATCCCTTTTTCAGCTCAGTGCCTGGTTTGTTGAGTCTACTTGTCAATCTGGACCTTAATCCACCTATGATTTGGGGTTAACTCTATTGCCTCGGCTAGAAGGTAACACAGAAAACTCACAGTTGTTGATAAGAGTGAGAATCGGCTCGAAAGAATTACAATAAAACCGAATCCTTAATCACTAACAGAATTCTCATGTGGACACAGATCACTCATTCCAACTTCGTCGGCTGTAGCACGTAAAGGGAGACAGCTTTTTCAAAATACAGAGCTAAAACTGTGCGTATTTTAAGAGCTTATCGCTTTAAGAAGGGACAGTTTTAGTTCTGTACTTTCAAAAATTTGTGTTGTCTACCAATACAAAGCTACTTTTTTTTGACTTTTGGTCCCTAGGAAAAATGGGGTTCCTTTTCAGAGAGCATGGGAGACACATGAGTCCTTTGCCGTCCTCTCGTCTGCCTCTGAGGGTGAAATGAAAGAGTAGGAAGCATTTTGTGGTGTGACAGTGCCCACAGTTAGGCTTGGTACAGAGCAGAGCTGCTGTCATGCTGGTGTGGCCCCTCCGAAATTAGAGGTCAGGATATTTGGATTGGATTTTCAGCCCTCTGACAGCTAGTCAGACACTCGCTTTCAACAATTATGCAGGTCACTCCCTGTCTCTGTTTCAAGATTTGGGTACAAGGATTTCAGTGGGCCTTAAGGCCCACTGGGAAACAATCCCTTTTTCAGCTCAGTGCCTGGTTTGTTGAGTATACTTGTCAATCTGGACAGTAATCCTCCTATGATTTGCGGTTAACTCTTTTGCTTTTGCTAGAGGGTAACACAGAAGATTCATTTTGACAGGAGGGATAATCGGCTCTAAAGAATGACAATAGAACCGAATTTTTCATCACTAATAGAATGTTCATGTGGACACAGATCACTCATTCCAACCTTGTCATCTGTAGCACGTAAAGGGAGACAGCTTTTTCAAAATACAGAGCTGAATCTGTCCGTGCTTTAAGCGTTTTAGCGCTTAAAGCAGGGACAGTTTTAGCTCTGTACTTTGAAAAAGTTGTGTGCTCTATCTTTAAAAAGCTACTTTTGTTATTTGTTTTCGTCCCCAGGAGAAATGGGGGTCCTTTCCAGGCAGCGTGGTATTCCTTTCCCCTTTCCATGATTCCTTTCCCCTCCTCTTGTCTGCCTCTGAGTGTGTAATGAGAAAGAAGGAAGCATTTTGTGGTGTGGCCATGCACACAGGTAGGCTTGGAACTGCTCATAGCTGCTGTCCTGGTGGTGTGTCCCCAGTCACCATGAGCCCTCTCTGAAAGAATTAATCTCATTTCATGTGCAAACATGGTCTCTGTTTGACTGTGCTGTTGTTTTCAGTGAGAGAATCCTTGACAGTGCTTTAACCTTAATAAATGTGTGCTATGTAATAATGCGTGGGCTGGAGTAGGAGGCAGGGTTAGGGAAGAATGTGGGAGAAACCATGTGTGAATTAGGGAAAGGTGTCTCTTCCTTTGGAGGATGGATATGTTCCAACCCCCCACTCACCCTCTCAGCTGGCTATCTTTGTGCGGGCCACAGCCTGTGCCACATTAAGCATCAGCCCTGGTTGAGAGTAGAGTCTACGTTGTAGAGGTTAGAACTTCATCAAAGAAGCAGATCTCTTAAGTGACCTCCATTTAAATTACCTGCTGGTCTCCATTCCTTCTGCAAAACATACTACTGGCAACTACGGCTGCATGTTTTGGTTATTGTTGTCTTACATGCCACTATAATTTGGTTCTCTCCATTTGGACTGAAAGCATATCAAGAGCCAATTGCATGAATTGCTAAACTTGTTTGGACCAGTAAATGTGTTACTGTAATGGAGTAATTGAATTGTCACTTAAAGGAATTATGAGTGAGAAAAAATAGATGAGTATCGTTCACTGAGTACTTACTGTGTATGAGGTATATTTAACAGAGTAAAAATACAAGGTTTATATTTTTTATAAAAGACTATTTTGTGAGTGTGTATATTCTTTATAACAGAGTAGATATAGAGGGTGTATATTTTGTATAACAGAGTACAAAGAGAGGGTACATATTTTTTTAAGCAGTGTAAATATGTAGGGTTTATATTGTTTATAACAGATTATAGATAGAAGGTTTTTAGTTTTTATAAATGATAATGTTGTGAGTGTGTATATATTTTATAATGGAGTACAAATAGAGGGTGTATATATTTAATAACAGTACAAAGAGGGGTTTTATATTTTTGTAGAAGAAAATGTTCTGAATGAGTATATATTTTATAAGTTTAAAAATAGGGGGAGTATATCTTTTATAAGAGCGTACATGTAGAGGTTGTATATAGTTTATAACAGGGTACAAATAGAGAGTTTATATTTTTTATAAAATATGTGAGTGTGTATAATTATAATAACAGAGTACAACTAGAGGGCGTATATTTTTTATAACAGATTGCAATATATGGTGTATATTTTTTATAACAAAGTAAATATTGAGGGTGTATATTTTTAATAATAGAGTAGAAATAAAGGGTGTTTTTCTATTTAAACAGAGTACATGTAGAGAGTGTATATATTTTATAACACATTATAAATTGACGGTGTATATTTTTATAACAGTGTACAACCAGAGGGTGTATTTATGTTAAAATGGTACATTTAAATGTTGTATATTTTTTTATAACAGTGTACAAATTGAGGGTGCTTTATTTTATACCAGAGTAAAAATAGAGGGTGTATATTATGTATAATAGTGTTCAAATTGAGGGTGTGGATTTTTTATAACAGAGTAGAAATAGAGGGTGTATTTATTTTTAAAGAGTGTACATGTAGAAGGTTTATGTTTTTTATAACAGAGTACTAATTTAGGGTGCATATTTTTCATAACACAGTAAAAATAGGGTGTGTATATGTTTTATAACAGTAAAGTTAGAAGGTGTATATTTTTTATAACAGAGTAAAAATATAGGACATAGAGTTTTAATAACAGATTAGATATAGAGGGTGCATAAGTTTTATAACAGAGTAAAAACAGAGGGTGTCTAATTTTTATAACAGGGGAAATAAAGGGATTATTTATGTTAAAACAGAGCACATGTAGAGGTTTTATATATTTTATAACAGAGTACAAATTGAGGGTGGATACTTTCTATAACAGAGTAAAAATGGAGGGTGTATTTTTTTAACAGAGTATAAATTAAGAGTGTATATTTTTTATAACACAGTAAAAGTCAGAGACATATATTTTCAATAACAGATTAGAAATAGATGGCGTGTATTTCTTATAACAGAGTAAAAATGGAGGGTGTATATTTTTTCTTAAAGAGTACAAATTGAGGGTGTATATTTTTTAAACAGTACATGTAGAGGGTGTGTATTTTTTATTACAGAGTACAAATTGGTGTTTTATATTTTTTATAACAGAGTAAAAATAAAGGGTGTATATTTTTTATAACAGAGTACAAATTGAGGGTGCATATATTAAAACAAAGTGCCTGTAGAGGGTGTATATTTATTATAACAGAGAAAAAAAGGGGTTTATATTTTTTATAGCAGAGTAAATATAAAGATTGTGTATTTTTTATATCAGAGTACATGTTGAGGGTGTATATATTTTATAATAGAGTAGAAATAGAGTGTGTATTTATTTTAAAACAGTACAGGTAGAGGGTGCATATTTTATATAATAATGCAAATTGAAGGTTTGTTTATAACAGTAGAATTAGAGTTTTTATTGATTTTAAAACAGAGTATATGTAGAGGGTTTATATATTTTATAACAGAGTGCAAATTGAGGGTGCATATTTTTTTAACAGAGTAAAAATAGGGGATGTATATTTGTTAGAACAGAGTGTAAATGGAGGGTGTATATTTTTTAAACAGTAAAAATATTGGACATATTTTCTTAATAACAGATTTTTAAAAAGGTGAATATTTTTTTATAACAGAGTAAATATAGAGGGTGTATAATTTTTATAACAGAGTACAAATTAAGGGTGTGTATTTTTTAAAACTAATTACATGTGGAGTGTGTATATTTTTTATAACAGAGTACAAGGTGGATTTATGTATTTTATAACAGAGTAAAAATAGTGGGTGTATAATTTTTATAACAGAGTACAAATTGAGGGTGTATATTTTATATAACAGAGTAGAAATAGAGGGTTTATATTTTTTATAACACAGAAGAAGAAGAGTGCTTATTTATTTTAAAGAAGAGTATAATTAGTGGGTTTATATTTTTCACAACAAAGTACAAATTCAGGGTGTTTATATTGTATAACAGAGCAGAAATAGAGGTTG
The DNA here is from genome assembly GCA_004027835.1 of Alouatta palliata. Classification (NCBI taxonomy): domain Eukaryota; kingdom Metazoa; phylum Chordata; class Mammalia; order Primates; family Atelidae; genus Alouatta; species Alouatta palliata. The sequence goes on along the minus strand of PVKV010039326.1, from coordinate 8,211 downwards.
TATATTTTTTATAACACAGTACAAATTGAGGGTGTATGTTTTTTATAACAGAGTAGAAATAGAAGGTTCATATTTTTAAAATAGTGTAGCAGAACAGTGTTTATTTTGAAGCAGAGTATATTATGTTGGTGTATTATTTATAAGAGAGTACAAATTGACGGTGTATATTTTTTATAACAGTAGAAATAGAATGTGTATATTTTTTATAACAGAGTAGCAGAAGAGTGTTTATTTTAAAGCACAGTATAATTATAGGGTGTATATATTTTATAGCAGACTACAAATTGAGGGTGTATATATTTTATAACATTGTTGAAAAAGAGAGTTTATACTTTTTATAACAGAGTAGCAGAGGAGTGATTATTTATTTTATAGTAGAGTACATATAGAGGGTGTACATTTTTTATAACAGAGTACACATTGAGAGTTTATATTCTTTATAACAGAGTAGAAATATAAATTGTATATATTTTATAACAGAGTAAAAATTCAGGCTGTTTATTTTTTATAACACAGTAGCAACAGATGGTTTATATTTTTCATAACAGAGTAGCAGAAGAGTGTTTATTTATTTTAAAGTAGTGTATATTTAGAGGGTTTATATTTTTTATAACAGAGTACAATTTGAGGGTGTATATATTTTATAACAGAACAAACATAGGGTATATAATTTTTATAACAGAATAGAAATAGAGGGTGCATATTTTTTATAACACAGTAGCAGAAATGTGATTGTTTTAAGACAGAGTATATTTAGAGGGTGTATATATTTTGTAAATGAGTACAAATTGAGGGTGTATATATTTTAAAAAAGAAGAAATAGAGGGTGTATTTTTTAATAACAGAGTGCAAATTCAGGGTGTATATTTTTTATAACAGAAGTTGAAATAGAAAGTGTATATTTTTTATAACAGAATAAAAATTGAGGGTTTATATTTTAATAACAGAGTAGAAGTAAAGGGTTTATATTTTTTATAACAGAGAAGCAGAAGAGTATTTACTTATTTTTAAGAAGAATATATTTAGAGGGTGTATATTTTATAAAACAGAGTACAAATTGTGGTTGTATATGTTTTATAACAGAGTAGAAGAAGTGTGTTATTTAATTTAAAACAGAGCATATTTAGAGGGTATATATTTTTTATAAGAGTACAAATGGAGTTTGTATATACTTTATAACAGAGTAGAAATTGGTTTTGTGTTTTTTATAACAGAGTAGAAATTGAGGGTTTATATTTTGTATAACAGAGTAGCACAAGAGTGATTTTTTATTTTAAAGCAGAGTATATTTAGACGGTGTATATTTTTTATAACAGAGTACAAATTGATGGTATATATTTTTTATAACAGAGGAGAAATAGAGGGTTTATATTTTTTATAACACAGTTGAAGAAGAATGTTTATTTGTCTTAAAGCAGAATATATTTAGAGTGTGAATACTTTTGGTATAACAGGGTACAAATTGAGGGTGTATATTTTTTATAACATAGTAGAAATTGATTGTGTATATATTTCATAACAGAGTAAAAATAGAGGGTGTATATTTTTATAACAGAGTACAAATTGATAGTGTATATATTTTATAACAGAGTTGAAGTAGAGGGTTTATATTTTTTATAAGAGAGTAGCAGAGGAGTGTTTAGTTATTTTAAAACAGATTATATTTATAGTCTGTATAATTTTTATAACAGTACAATTGAGGGTGTATATTTTTTATAAAAGAGTAGAAATAGAAGGTGTATATTTTTTATAACAGATTACAAATTGAGGGTGAATATATTTTATAGCAGAGCAGAAATAGAGGGTGTATACTTTTTACAACAAAGTAGCAGAAGAGGTTTTCTTTATTTTAAAGCAGAGTATGCTTTATGGCTGTATATTTTTTATAACTGTACAATTCAGGGTGCATATATTTTAAAACAGGGTAGAAATAGAGGTTTTGTGTATTTTATTACACATTAGTAGAAGACTTTATTTATTTTAAAGCAGAGAATATTTACAGGGTGTAAATTTTTTATACCATAGTACAAATTGAGGGTGTATATATTTTGTAGCAGAGTAGAAATAGAGGGTGAATATTTTTTACAACTGAGTAGCAGAAGAGTGTTTCTTTATTATAAAGCAGACTATATTTAGAGGGTGTATACGTTTTATAACAGAGTACAAATTGAGAGTTTATATTTTTTTTAACAGAGTAGAAATAGAGGGTTTATATTTTTGTAACAGACTGGAAGAAGAGTGTTTATTTATTTTAAAGCAGGGTATATTTAGAGAGTGTGTATTTTTTAGAACAGTAGAAATACAGGGTGTATATATTTTATAACAGAATAGAAACAGAGTATTTATAGTTTTTATAACAGAGTAGCAGAAAACCGTTTATTTATTTTAAAGCAGTTTATTTAGAGGGTGTATCCCTTTTATAACAGAGTAAAAATTGAGGGTTTATATTTTTTATTACAGAGTAGATGTAGACAGTGTATATTTTTTTATAACAGAGTTCAAATTGAGGGTGTATATATTTTATAGCAGAGTAGAAATTGAGGGTTTATATTTTTTATAACAGAGATATTTTTTATAACAGAGAGGTAGAAAAGTGTTTATTTTAAAGAAGAATATATTTAGAGGTTGTATATATATTATAATAGAGTACATACTTTAGGAGCATAGTTTTATAATATTAGTCATAGAGGGTTTATTTTTTTTTATAACAGAATAGCAGAAGAGTGTTTATTTATTTTAAAGCAGAGTATATTTAGAAGTTGTATATTTTTTATAGCAGAGGAATAATAGAGGGTGTAAATATATTATAACAGAGTAGAAATAGAGGGTTTATATGTTTTATAACAGAGTAGCAGAAGGGTTTTTATTTATTTTAAAGCAGAGTATATTTAGAGGGTCAATAATTTTTGTAACAGAGTACATACTGAGGGTGTATATTTTTTAAAACAGAGTAGAATTAGAAGGTGTATATTCTTTACAGCAGAGTAAAAATTGAGGGTGTATAATTTTTAAAACATAGTAGAAAAAGACGGATTATATTTTTATACCTGAGAAGCAGAAGAGTGTTTATTTATTTGAAGGCAGAGTATATATATTGGATATACATTTCTTATAACAGAATAAAAATTGATGGTGTATATTTTTTATGATAGAGTAGAAAGAGCAGTTGTATATTTTTATAACATAGTATAAATTGAGGGTGTATAATTTTTATAACAGACTAGAAATAGAGGGAGTATATTTTTTATAACAGTGTAGCAGAATAGTGTTTATTTATTTTAAAGTAGAGTATATTTAGAGGGTGCATATTTATTATAACAGAGTACAAATTGAGAGTGTATATTTCTTATAACAGAGTAGAAATAGAGGGTGTATATTTTTTATAACTGAGTAGGAGAAGACTGTTTATTTATTTTAAAGCAGAGTATATTTAGAGGGTGTATATTTTTTATAACAGATTGCAAACTGAAAGTGTATTGTTTTTGAACAGAGAAGACATGGAGGGTGTATATTTTTATAACAAAGTACAAATTCAGGGTGTATATTTTTTATAACACAGTAGAAGTAGAGGGTTTATATTTTTTTAACAGAGTATCAGAAGAGTGTTTATTTATTTTAAAGCAGATTATATTTAGAGGGTGTATACATTTTATAACAGAGTACAAATTGAGGGTGTATACTTTTTATAACGGAGTAGAATTAGAGGGTTTGTATTTTTGTAACAGACTGGAAGAAGAGTGTTTATTTATTTTAAAGCAGAGTATATTTAGAGGGTGTGTATTTTTTAGAACAGTAGAAATAGAGGGTCTATATATTTTATAACAGAGTAGAAACAGAGTATTCATATTTTTTATAACAGAGTAGCAGAAGACTGTTTATTTATTTTAAAGTAGATTATATTTAGAGGGTATATACTTTTTATAACATAGTACTAATTGAGGGTGTATATTTTTTATAACAGAGGAGAAATTGAGCGTTTATATTTTTATAACAATTTAGCAGAAGGGTATTTTAAAGCAGAATATATATATATATTGCGTTCATATTTCTTAGAACAGAGTACAATTTGAGGGTGTATATTTTTTAAACATAGTAGAAAGAGAGAGATTATATTTTTATAACTCAGTAGCAGAAGAGTGTTTATTTGAAGGCAGAGTATATATATTGGATATACATTTCGTATAACAATAAAAATTGATGGTGTATATTTTTTATAACAGAGTAAAAATTGAGGGTGTATATTTTGTATAACAGACTAAAAATAGAGGGAGTATATTTTTTATAACAGTGTAGCAGAGTAGTGTTTGTTTATTTTAAAGTAGAGTATATTTAGAGGGTGCATATTTTTTATAACAGAGTACAAATCGTGGGTGTATATTCTTTATAATAGAGTAGAAATAGAGGGTGTGTATTTTTTATAAGAGAGTAGTAATAGAGGGTTTACACTTTTTATAACAGAGTAGGAGAAGACTGTTTATTTATTTTAAAGCAGAGTATATTTAGAGGGTGTATATTTTTTATAACAGAGTGCAAACTGAAGGTGTGTATTTTTTTTTTGGACAGAGTAGACATGGAGGGTGTATATTTTTATAACAAAATAAAAATTCAGGGTGTATATATTTTATAACACAGTAGAAGTAGAGGGTTTATATTTTTTTAACAGAGTATCAGAAGAGTGTTTATTTATTTTAAAGCAGATTACATTTAGATGGTGTATAGTTTTTATAACATAGTACTAATTGAGGGTGTATATATTTTATAACAAAGGAGAAATTGAGGGTTTATATTTTTATAACAGTGAAGCAGAAGAGTATTTATTTTAAAGCAGAGTATATATATATTGGGTGTATATTTTTTATAACAGGGTACACTTTGAGGGTGTATATTTTTTATAACACAGTAGAAATTGAGGGGGTATATTTTTTATAACAGAGTAAAAATTGAGGGTGTATATTTTTTATAACCGTAGAAATAGTGGGATTATAGTTTTATAAGAGAGTAGCAGAAGAGTGTTTATTAATTTTAAAGCAGAGTATAATTAGAGGGAGTATATTTTTTATAACAGAGTACAATTTGAGGGTGTATATATTTTATAACAGGGTAGAAACGGGGGTTTATTTTTATAACAGACTGGAAGAAGAGTGTTTATTTTAAAGGAGGGCATATTTAGGGGTGTATATTTTTTATAACACAGTAGAAAGAGGGGGTGTATATTTTTTATAACAGAGTAGAAATAGAGGCTTTATATTTTTTATAACAGAGTAGCAGAAGGGTGTTGATTTATTTTAAAGCAGATTATATTTACAGGGTGAATATTTTTTATAACAGAGTACAAATTGAGGGTGCATATTTTTTATAACAGAGTAGAAGTAGAGGTTGTATATTCTTTATAAGAGAGTACAAATTGAGGGTGTATATTTTTTAGAGCAGAATAGAAATTGAGGGTTTATATTTTTTATAACAGAGTAGACAAAGACTATTTATTTTAAAGCAGAGTATGTTTAGAAGGTGTATACTTTTTATAACAGAGTACAAATTGAGGGTGTGTATTTTTTTAACAGAGTAGCAGAGGAGTGTTTGTTTATTTTAAAGTAGAGTATATTTAGATGGTGTATATTTTTTATAACAGTAGAAGTTGATTGTGTATATATTTCATAACAGAGTAGAAGTAGGGGGTGTATATTTTTTATAACAGAGTACCAACTGACGGTGTAAGTATTTTATAACAGAGTAGAAGTAGAGGGTTTATATGTTTTATAAAAGAGGAGCAGAAGAGTGTTTATTTATTTCAAAGCAGAGTATATTTAGAAGGTGTTTATTTTTTATAACAGAGTACAGTTGAAGGTGTATATTTTGTATAAAGAGTAGAAATAGAAAACACATGGACACTGGGAGGGGAGCATCTCACACTGGGGTCTGTCGGGGGGGAAGAGGGGATCGACAGCAGGGTGTGGAGAGTTGGGGAAGGTTAGCATGGGGAGAAATACCAGATATAGGTGATGGGGAGGAAGGCAGCAAAATCACAGTGCCATGTGTGTACCTATGCAACAATCTTGCATGTTCTTCACATGTACCACCAAACTTAAAATGGAATAAGAAGTACATATATTTAAAAAAATAGAGTGTGTATATTTTTTTCAACAGAGTACAAATTAAGGGTGTATATATTTTATAGCAGAGTAGAAATTGAGGGTGTATATTTTTTCAACAGAGTAGCAGAAGAGTGTTTATTTTAAAGCAGAGTACATTTAGAGGCTGTATATTTTTTACAACAGTGTACAATTGAGGGTGCATATGCTTCGTAACAGGGTAGAAATAGAGGGTATATATATTTTATTACAGAGTAGTAGAAGAGTGTTTATTTATTTTAAAGCAGAGAATATTTACAGGGTGTAAATATTTTATACCAGAATACAAATTGAGGGTGTATATAATTTATAACAGAGTAGAAATAGAGGGTGTATATTTTTACAACAGAGTAGCATAAGAGTGTTTTTTTATTTTAAAGCAGAGTATATTTAGAAGCTGTATGTATTTATAACAGAGTAGCAGAAGAATGTTTGTTTATTTTAAAGCAGAGTATAATTAGAGGGTGTATATATTTTATAACAGAGTACAAATTGAGGGTATATAATTTTTAAAACATAGTAGAAATAGAATGTTTATATATTTATACCTGAGTAGCAGAAGAGTGTTTATTTATTTGAAGACAGAGTATATATTTTGGATATATATTTCTTGCAACAATGTTCAAATTGAGGGTGTATATTTTTTATAACAGACTAGAAATAGAGGGTGTATATTTTTTATAACAGAGTACAAATTGAGTGTGTATATTTTTGATAACAGAGTAGAAATAGAGGGATTATATTTTCTATAACAGAGTAGCAGAAGATGGTTTATTTATTTTAAAGCAGAGTATATTTAGAGGGTGTATGTTTTTATAACAGAGAACATATTGAGATTGTATATATTTTATAACAGAGTAGAAATAGAAGGATTATATTTTTATAACAGACTGGAACAAGAGTGTTTATTTTCAAGCAGAGTATATTTAGAGTGTGTATATTTTTTTATAACAGAATACAAATTGAGGGTGTATATTTTTTATGACAGGGTAGAAATAGCGGTTGTATATATTTTATAACAAAGTGTAAACTGAGGGTGTATGTTTTTTATAACAGTGCAGAATTAGAGGGTTTATATTTTTTTATCAGAGTAGTAGAAAAGTGTTTATTTTAAAGCAGAATATATTTAGAAGGTGTATATATATCATAACAGAGTACAAATTAAGGGTGTATATTTTAATAAAAGAGTAGTAATAGAGGGTTTGTATTTTTTATAACAGAGTAGCAGAAGAGTATTTATTTTAAAGCAGAGTATATTTAGAGGGTGTATATTTTTTATAACAGAGTAGAAATTGAGGGTTTATATTTTTTATAACAGAGTGCAGAAGAGTGTTTATTTATTTCAGTTCTTTGTAGATTCTGGATATCAGCCCTTTGTCAGATGGGTGGACTGCAAAAATTTTTTCCCATTCTGTTGGTTGCCGATTCACTCTAATGACTGTTTCTTTTACTGTGCAGAAGCTGTGAAGTTTGATTAGGTCCCATTTGTCTATTTTGGCTTTTGTTGCAATGCTTTTGGTGTTTTGGTCATGAAGTCCTTTCCTATGCCTACGTCCTGAATGGTTTTGCCTAGATTTTCTTCTAGGGTTTTTATGGTATTAGGTCTTAGCCCATTCAAAAGTGGGTGAAGGATATGAACAGACACTTTACAAAAGAAGACATACATGAAGCTAACAAACATATGAAAAAATGCTCATCATCACTGGTCATTAGAGAAATGCAAATCAAAACTACATTGAGATACCACCCCACACCAGTTAGAATGGTGATCATTAAAAAATCTGGAAACAACAGATGCTGGGGAGGATGTGGAGAAATAGGAACACTCTTACACTGTTGTTGGGAGTGTAAATTAGTTCAACCATTGTGGAAGATAGTGTGGCAATTCCTCAAAGACCTAGAAATAGAAATTCCATTTGACCCAGCAATCCCATTACTGGGTATATATCCAAAGGATTATAAATCATTCTACTATAAGGACACATGCACATGAATGTTCATTGCAGCACAGTTTACAATAGCAAAGACCTGGAACCAACCCAAATGCCCATCGATGATAGACTGGACAGGGAAAATGTGGCAC
>PVKV010039325.1:0-13153 GCA_004027835.1 Alouatta palliata | reverse complement strand
GTCTCTACTAAAAATACAAAAATTAGCTGGGCATGGTGGCACGTGCCTGTAGTCCCAGCTACTCGGGAGGCTGAGGCAGGAGAATTGCTTGAACCCAGGAGGCGGAGGTTGCGGTGAGCCGAGATCGCGCCATTGCACTCCAGCCTGGGTAACAAGAGCGAAACTCCGTCTCAAAAAAAAAAAAAAAAAAAAAAAGGAAGGAAATTCTGTCACATACTACAACATGGATGAGACGAGGATATTATGCTAAGTGAAATATGCCAGTCACAAAAAGAAAAAATACTGTACGATTTTATTTATATGAGATATCTAAAGTAGTCAGATTCATAGGAACATAAAGTATTCCTATGAATATTTTAATGGTGGCCGCCAGGAGCCGGGGGCGGGGAGGGATTTGGAGTTGTTTAATGGGTATGGGGTGTCAGTGTTGCCAGCTTTGTTTTGACCTCTCCTACCTTCATATCCTAGAGCTCAGCTGCACAACGCTGTGAATATACTTCAAACTATGGAAGTGCACACTTACAAACTGTTAAGATGATAAATGTTGTTTCCTGTGTGGTTTTTTTTTCTTTTTTGGGACAGGGTCTCGCTCTGTTGCCCAGGCTGGAGTGCAGTGGCACCATCTCGACTCACTGCAGCCTTGACCTCCTGGCTTCAAGCTATCCTCCCACCTCAGCCTCCCAAGTAGCTGGGACTGCAAGTGCACACCACCACACCCAGCTAAAAATGTTATGTTTCTATCACCATTTAAAATAAAATACATGTTTTAAAAACACTAAAAAAAAGTCACGATTCCTTCTCATGTCCTATACCTGAGACATTTTCAGACCTGAAATCTATTGAACGGAAACTGTGACGGAGTCCCCAGGAGGAAGGCCCCTGCAACATCACAGCAAGTGTGCACTGTAATAATTCCACAGTCCTGGGTGACTGTCACCTGGGAGAGGGAGAATATCCAGACATTTTGATGACTACTAGACACAGAGTCTGAAACGTCACTGATATTCAGAGACCCAAAATGTCATTACGGTGCCTGTTACAATGATGGGCTACAGGTCAGGTAAAATTGAGATTCTGGCTGATGTCCAGCTTACCTAATACATGTACATCTCCACATTATCCCCACCATTTAGTTCCATTGTAATAAAAGTAATACCTTTTGATAGGTCTTTTACAGTTTTAGATAGCATATTCTTGTTTGCTATCAATAGCTGTCTCACACACACACACACACACACACAAACACAATTTAATTTTTGATCTTCATAACTAACCCTGTAAAGAAAATAGGACACGTATACCCCCAAATTAAGGATTAGAAAAACTGAAGCCAGCCAGGTATGGTGGCTCATGCCTGTAATTCCAGCACTTTGGGAGGCTGAGGCGGGTGGGCCATTTGAGGTCAGGAGTTTGAGATCAACCTGGCCAACATGGTGAAACCCCACCTCTACTAAAAATACAAAAAACTTAGCCAGGCATAGTGCCACTCGACTGTAATCTCACCTACTCAGGAGGCTGAGGCAGGAGAATCGCTTGAACCCAGGAGGCGGAGGTTGCAGTGGGCTGAGATTGTGCCACTGCACTCCAGCCTGGCAACAGAGCGAGACTCTGTCTCAAAAAAAAAAAGCCAAGACAAGTAACCAAGCTAGAAAGGGTCAAAATCTAAATCTAAAAGCAGGTTTTGGGAAATGCCGAGATGTCTAACCCAACTGCCTGGAGTTAGGCCAAACTTCGCAGGGTGAGGAACCATCCTCTACCAGGCTGCCCTCACTTCAGACAGGAGTAGCCAGTTCAGGGCTTGGGTCCACTATCCCTGCAGGTTCGATAATTTGCTACAATGACTCACAGAACTCAGGAAGGCACTATACTTGTAATACAATTTAACTTTTATTATAGCAAAGGGGTCCAAATTTGGAACCAGCCAAGAGAAGAGATACAGAGGGCAAAGTCTGGGAAGAGCCAGGACGCGCCTTGGCCATCTTCTCCTGCGGAGTTCCAGACATCACTGCCCCTCCCAGCTACGAGGTGTGGCATCCAATTGCCACCAGGAAAGCTCGCCCAAGTCTTTAGCATCCAGAGCCTTTGCTGGAGCTGGACCACATGCTGCCTGCATGACTGACCTTTGCTCTCCAGTCCCTATGAGGGCTGGAACTGATATGGCGGTTTCAAAGCCCCCATTATAAATCACATCATTGGAACCTCTAGTGGCCAAACTCTCCAGGCAAACAATGACATTCCTATCAGGCAGGACATTCCAGGGGCCTAGAGATCATCTCCCAGTAGCCGAGGGCCAAAGCCAGACCTCTCTTTGGGTAAAATCAGTTCTTCGCTACACAGGGGAGTTTTACTCTTTTGCTTTTTTTAAATTCCAGATCGAGTGCTCTAAACACACAGTTCTGTTTAACCTTTGCTCTCGTCTTTGACCTGTTCCTTCTCTTTTCTAGTCGGCTTCAGGTCACATGTTGCTCTGGAGAACTGAGAAGGGTGAGCAGACAGCCGATCATGACCCCAAAGAGCAAGAGGACAGAGTCAGCGAAGTCTTTCTTATCAAGCAAGTTTACAAAGGCTGTTTACAAAGGAAATTATTCTAAATTATCTTTTCTTACATGACATTGAAACGAGATCTAGTAAATATATCAGTAAGGAAAAGACCAAAGCGATGCCGGGCAGTGACATCAGAGTAACATAATACTGTAATCTACTTGACATTCTTTGATAATATACTACAACACTATAGCCTGTAATTTCCTACAGATTAACATGCAAAGAAGATGCCAGTTACTTACTGAAATGTAAAATTCAGACGATTTCACTGGCGTGTGGAGGGAGCGTACACACATTAAATACGTGTGGCTTCTTTCTCTCTCGCTTTACAAAAGTCCATTGTGTCGTCAGCTTTCAAGTACAAGCTGTCATCACGCTGTCATCAAAAACATTTATTAAGTCTCCAAATTGCAAAGTATGTTTTGTCTTTGTAACTGTTTATTTACCTTTCTCCCAACTAGATGGTGAGCAGTTTACACAGGTGCTCAACAAATGTGTTTTAATGAATGCCTACAAGAGGCTAATTTGAATTTTTAGAAATGAATTACATAGCACGATAGAAGCATAATAAAAGTATAACAACAGTAATGAACCTGTAAGAAGGCACTGGCGTTGCTGCCCAGAAAGTCAGGTGCCCATTCCAGCTCTGCTCCTTGGTGGTGGTTTCACATTGGGCAGGTCTCAGTTCTTTTTTTTTTTGTTTGAGATGGGGTCTTGCTATGTTGCCCAGGCTGGAGTGCAGTGGCTATTCACAGCCACGATCCCACTACTGATCAGCGGAGTTTTGACCTGCTCCATTTCCGACCTGGGCTGGTTCACCCCTCCTTAGGCAACCTGGTGGTCCCCTGCTCCCGGGAGGTCACCATATTGATGCCGAACTTAGTGCGGACACCCGATCGGCATAGCGCACTACAGCCCAGAACTCCTGGGCTCAAGCAATCCTCCCACCTCAGCCTCCCGAGTAGCTGGGACTACAGGCACGTGCCACCAGGTCCAGCTCAATTCTTACATCTATTTCCTCATCTGAAAAACAGAATAACCCATGTTTGTTCTACTTGCTCAGGAGATTACTATAAGAATCAAATGATTCCATCAATTTTAAGGTGTTTTACAAACGATATAGTACTTTGCTGATGTCATTTCTTTTTGTTGTCATTTTGAGACAGTCTCACTTCGTTGCCCAGGTTGGACTGCAGTGGTGCCATCTCAGCTCACTGCAACCTCTGCCTCCTGGACTGAAACGATTCTCCAAAGCTAAACGATTCTTTAGCTTTCCAAGTAGCTGGGACTACAGGCGCCGGCCACCACACCCAGCTAATGTTTGTGTTTTTAGTAGAGACAGGGTTTCTCCATGTTGTCCAGGCTGTCTCAAACTCCCGGCCTCAGGTGATCCACCTGCCTCGGCCTCCCAAATTGCTGAGATTACAGGCGTGAGCCACTGTGCCCGGCCTGCTGTTATTATTTCAACAGAAAAATTATTTTAGAAGTGGCATGCATTTTACTAGGATGCAAAACAAGATTGGGGAAACAGACTCAAGAATTCCATACCTAGGCAGATTGAGATCAAGGAAGCTACCTCTCACTTCACTAGTCTTGAAGTAGTCTAGAAGTGATCTACTCCTGGTCTCTGCTGTTTATTATTTGTCTTCTTAGAGCCTTAGTTTCTTTTTTTTTTTTTTTTTTTTAAACAAGAGTCTCTGTCACCCAGGCTGGAATGCAATGGCACGATCTCTGCTCACTGCAACCTCCACCTCCCAGGTTCAAGTGATTCTACTGCCTCGGCTTCCTTAGTACCTGGGATTACAGGCACCTGCCACTGTGCCCGGCTAATTTTTGTATTTTTAGTAGAGACAGGGTTTCACCATGTTGGCCAGGCTGCTCTTGAACTCCTGACCTCAAGTGATCCTCCTGCCTCGGCCTCCCAAAGTGCTGGGATTACAGGTGTGTGCAACTTGCACCCAGCCCTCAGTTTCTTTTTCTTCTTTTTGTTTTTTGAGACAGAGTCTTGCTCTGTCACCACGATGGAGTGCAGTGGCACGATCTCAGCTCAACCTCTGTCTCCTGGGTTCAAGCGATTCCTCTGCCTCAGTCTCCTGAATAGCTGGGACTACAGGTGCATGCCACCATGCTCGGCTAATTTTTTGTATTTTAGTAGAGACAGGGTTTCACCATGGCCAGGATGGTCCCGATCTCTTGACCTCGTGATCCGCCCGCCTCAGCCTCCCAAAGTACTGGGATGACAGGCGCGAGTCCCCGCGCCCGGCTCTCTCTTTATATCACAATCTCTGAGCCTAATTTATGTCACCTGTAACATGATAATAAAATGTGCCTTACCCCAGAAGGTTTGCAAGGGGATTCAAATTAGATTACTGTTGCTAAGTTATCTTTGACAGCTGTAAAGTACTATACAAATGTAAAGAAATCTTGTCTGAATTTCCTAAAGGTGATGAACTTTCAGATACAGTTTCAGTAAAGCACACAGCCTGCGATTATGGGAGGCTGACACTGGCAGTCACATCCCAAGAGAATAGAACATTCTGGTATCTATTATCTTGGGTTGGATTACACATTGCGTTAGGAACTCCATTCTGACAAGGCCTTGCAAAAAAGTAAAATGAAACATAGGCCCTTTCACATACATTGACTCAATAAATCTTCCCAACACTTTGCCAAGTGGAAATTATGATGCCTATTTGACTGATGGGAAACTGAAGCCTGAGGATGTTAAAACTTACCTAAGATTATGCGACTGGCAAATGGCTACATCAAAACAAATTCTTCCAACTCCAGCAGAAGAGGACAGAGCGTGCTTACATGAAAAGGAAGAGCTAGTCGGGGGCAGCCTTAAACAAACGGCCCGTTTCTCTTTCCTCCCTGACACAACTTTCTACTCAAGCAAGCAAACCTTTTCTTTCACAAATACTTCATATTTCTTACTATGGCTAGGGTGTCCAAAGAAACAACTATAACAACAGGTGCATTTAGGGTACCACAGGATGGGCTGGGCACGGTGACTCACGCCTGTAATCCCAGCACTTCGGGAGGCTGAGGCAGGTGGATCACCTGAGGTCGGGAGTTTGAGACCAGCCTGAGCAACACAGAGAAAACCCGTGTCTACTTAAAAAACAACAACAACAGCAGAGTAGGCCGTGCATTCCGTTCCAAGGCCTTTGTGAGCCCGCGGAGTAGCCGTCATGAGCAAAGCTCACCCTCCCGAGTTGAAAAAATTTATGGACAAGAAATTATCATTGAAATTAAATGGTGGCAGACATGTCCAAGGAATATTGTGGGGATTTGATCCCTTTATGAATCTTGTGATAGATGAATGTGTGGAGATGGCGACTAGCGGACAACAGAACAATATTGGAATGGTGGTAATACGAGGAAATAGTATCATCATGTTAGAAGCCTTGGAACGAGTATAAACAATGGCTGTTCAGCGGAGAAACCCATGTCCTCTCTCCATAGGGCCTGTTTTACTATGATGTAAAAATTAGGTCATGTACATTTTCATATTAGACTTTTTGTTAAATAAACTTTTGTAATAGTCAAAAAAAAAAAAAAATCACTTGTTAGAACCATGTCATCACCGGAAGACCAAATGATGTTAAGGAACATCTCCACTAAATATTTATTTTAAAAACAGGTATAGGCTGGGTGCAATGGCTTACACCTGTAATCCCAGCACTTTGGGAGGCCAAGGTAGGCGGATCACCTAAGGTCTGGCCAACAGGTGAAACCTGGTCTCTACTAATAATACAAAAATTATCTGAGCTTAGTGATGTACACCTGTAATCTCAGCTACTTGAGAGGCTGAAGCTGGAGAATTGCTTGAACCTGGGAGGCGGAGGTTGCAGTGAGTTGAGTTGGAGCCATTGCACTCCAGCCTGGGCAACAAGAGCAAAACTCTCAAAAAAATAAAAAGGGGGTGGGGGATAGCATTTTCTATAACTTGGGAAAAGACTGTTTGGAGGTTTTCTGAAAATTAAGATTTTTAAATAGATTATCATCTCTGTTAATATGATTTTCTCTTTCATATGTTCGTGCCACCATAATAGGCAAAGCCAAAGAGCCTAAAATTTATAAGCAAGTAACTTTGTATTTATTTTCTGACCTTTTTAGTGCCTTCCATTCATTTTCTGTATTAGGCCAACAGGTTGTGTGCGCCTTCTCTTGAAACTCATACACACACGACCTAATGGAATTCACAGGGTACTAATTAATGGATGATTGAAGAGAAATGAGCCATATGAACTGTTTGAAAGTTCAGAAATCTCTTTCCCACAGCCCAAGTGGAGTGAAGGCTCTTTGAGGGAAATTGAGGCAAAACTATGACTCAGGTCAGGGCCTATGGACCATTGCATAGGTGGAGACATTTGCGGTAATCTACCTAAACCTAGTTTGTAACCTAGCTTTAAGTGGAAGCCTAGCGACTGCAGTTAATTGTTTAGTATTCACTTCTAGGAAAGACTGTCAAGTTCTTGATTTCCTCATATGAAGGTATGGCAGTTTTTGTGTTTGTTTTATTAAAACTGTTCACAAACCACTTATTCTTTCCTAGCACTCTCAGTAGTTTGCTTCCTTTTACCTCTCCCCTACTCCCATCTCTTATCCCACTTCTCTGCCCTGAAGACTTCTCTAGCAGCTTGGAAACACTCTAATTACTGTAGCTATTATAGTCACAACCCAGATCCTCCACCTCCTTCCCTCTCACCCCTTTTCTATCTTTTCCCCCCGCTCCTCTTGCTCTAGCAGCAGGAGTTGAACTGCAGTCTCATGAGCACAGTCAGATCTATGAATGAGCTTTATATCTTGTCAAGACAGAACTCCAGATCCAACGGGGCTAATTTTTCATGGTTCTCTTGCTGTTTGTTCTTGGATCAGAGTCCCAGACATAAGAGATGGCAAATACCTATTAGGTCATATCTAGTCCATCACTCAGGGGCAAACCTAGTTTTTTTCTCTTGTCTCTGAGAAATTTTTCCGTCTTTCTTTTGCAGGTGAGAGCTGTCTGATGCCAGACAAGCTCTGAAACTGCCTTCTTTATATTGTGTTCTATGGTCATTAGTGTCTGGTCGACTTCTTTGGGGTTTTTTTTCTGATTGCATTTTCAGGATTACTTGCTCTCAGCAATATCTCTACCCCTTCTTCAGTCATTTCTTCTTGATTGTTGGCATCACTTTGTGGATTCCTTTTGTACCATCAGTTACCTATACTGGAAGTATCACTTTTCTGACCTTTGCCATGAGTGTCATTGTGGTCTGCTTTTCAGGGGGTACATTTGATGGAAACACAGGACATAAATTCTAGCAGGTGGTAATTAGTAAAATACTTTAGAAGATATGTGCCTTAAGTAACCTCTGCACTATATGAACAAATGTTGCTTCTTTCAACAAACGTTGATTTGGCGGGTACTTCATTTGTAACAGTTTATGTGACTTTGTTACAGTTAAGATACTGTCTAAGAGTGTTATGTTTTGTTGTGACTTTGTTACAGTTAAGATACTGTGTAAGAGTGTTATGTTTTGTTTTACTAGTATAGCTTTTTTTGTTTTGTTTTCTTTTTTCTTTTTTTTTTTTTTTTTTTTGAGACAGGGCCTTGCTCTGTCACCAGGCTGGAGCATAGTGGCACAATCACAATCACAGCTCGCTGCAGGCTCAACCTCCTGAGCTCAAGCAGTCCTCCTACCTCAGCCTCCCAAGTAGTTGGGAGTGCAGGCAGGCACTACCACACCCACCTAATTTTTTGTTTTCATTCCTTCTTTTCTTTTCCTTTCTTTTTTCCTTCCTTTCTTCCTTCTTTCCACCTCCCTCCCTTTCTCCCTTCCCCTCTTTTTCTGTTTCTCCCTTTTTCTTTCTCTTTCTTTTCTTTCTCTGTTTTTCTCCCCCTTCGCCCCTCCCCCTTCTTTCTCTCTTTCTGTCTTGTTTTCTTTTCTTTTCTTTCTTGAGAAAGGGTCTTATTCTGTCACCTAGGCTGGAGTGCAATGGCACGATCACAGCTCACTGCAGGCTCGATGCCACCACACCTGGCTAACTTTGTATTTTTTGTTTTGCTGTGTTGCCCAGGCTTGTCTCGAACTCCTGGGCTGAAGTTATCTTCTCACCTTGGCCTCCCGAAGTGCTGGGATTATAGGCATGAGCCACTGTGACTAGCCCAATTTTTAAATTGTTTCTGTAGAGAGAGTCTATGTGTGCACCACTGCACTCCAGCCTGGTTGCCCAGGCTGTTCTCGAACTCCTGGACTCAAGCAGTCCTTCTGCCATGGCTTCCCAAAGTTCTGAGACTATAGACATGAGCCACTGTGCCCAGCTAGTATAGCTTTTCAAAGAATAGAGGGGAAAAAATCTTAGAATTGAGAGTCATAAAACCCAGATTTTCATCATTAATTAACCAGTTAATTCTTTGATATGGGACTTCCAATAGTAGCTATTAATACTTATTGAATAGTAAAAGGATGCTGGTCACAGGTTTTTTTTTTTTTTTTTTTTTTTTTTTCGAGATGGAGTTTCGCTCTTGTTACCCAGGCTGGAGTGCAGTGGCACGATCTTGGCTCACTGCAACCTCCGCCTCCTGGGTTCAAGCAATTCTCCTGCCTCAGCCTCCCGAGTAGCTAGGACTACAGGCACGTGCCACCATGCCCAGCTGATTTTTGTATTTTTAGTAGAGACGGGGTTTCACCATGTTGACCAGGATGGTCTCGATCTCTTGACCTCGTGATCCACCCGCCTCGGCTTCCCAAAGTGCTGGGATTACAGGCGTGAGCCACCGCGCCCGGCCCTGGTCACAGGTTTAATCTACCTTTGAACGTTGGAAATAACGTTCACTCTTTTCAAATTTGTACTTAAAACATCTGTTGGTCTGGGTGTGGTGGCTCACACCTGTCATCCCAGCACTTTGAGAGGCCAAGGCAGGTAGATCACTTGAGGCCAAGAAGAGACCAGCCCAGTGAACATGGTGAAACTCCATCCCTACTAAAAATACAAAAAAAGTAGCCAGGAGTGGTGGCACATGGCCTGTAATCCCAGCTACTCGGAAGGCTGAGGCATTAGAATCATTTGAACCTGGGAAGCAGAGGTTGCAGTGAGCTGAGAGTGCACCACTGCACTCTAGTCTTGGTGACAGAGCAAGACTGTGACTAAAAAAAAAAAAAAAAAAAAAGCCTTGCGCAGTGGCAGTATCGTAGCCAGTGACGTTTATCCGTGGTGTGATTATTGCTAATTGAAAACATTTCCCAATACTCTGCCATGACGACTTGAAATATAGTTGGCATTGGCAATTTTTGAATCTCTACAGAGACTGAATTATTAAAAAAAAAAAAAAAAGTCTATTGGTCTAGAGTAGAAAAGTTTGGTAGGCAGAGCTGTTGTTTGTTTTGTATCATTAAAAAGTCTTGAGAGTGTCTTGCTTTATTCCCAGCCATCTGTAGCACATCACTAATTTTTAGGTAATCTAAAGGTTATTTTGGGAAGTGTTCCACTTGAATGTGAGATTTTAGAATGATTTATATTAGAAACATAAGTAGAGATTTTTTTTTTTTTGAGTTGGAGTTTGGCTTTTGTTGCCCAGGCTGGAGTGCAATGGTGCGATCTTGGCTCACTGTAACCTCTGCCTCCCAGATTCAAGCGATTCTCCTGCCTTAGCTTCCCAAGTAACCACGATTACAGGCACGCACCACCATGCCCGGCTAATTTTGTATTTTTAGTAGAGATGGGGTTTCTCCATGTTGCCCAAGCCAGTCTCAAACTTCTGACCTCAGATGATCAGCCTGCCTTGTCCTCCCAAAGTGCTGGGATTACAGGCCTGAGCCACCATGCCTGGCCAATATAAGTAGTTTTTTGGTTTGTTTGTTTTTGAGACGGAGTCTTGCTTTGTTGCCTAGGCTGGAGTGCAGTGGCGTGATCTTGGCTCACTGCAACCTCGATTCAAGTGATTGATTCTCTTGCCTCTGCCTCTTGAGTAGCTGGGATTACCGGTACCCGCCACTGCACCTGGCTAATTTTTGTTTTTTTTTTTTTTTTTTGAGACGGAGTTTCGCTCTTGTTGCCCAGGCTGGAGTGCAATGGCGCGATCTCGGCTCACCGCAACCTCCGCCTCCTGGGTTCAAGCACTTCTTCTGCCTCAGCCTCCTGAGTAGCTGGGACTACAGGCGCACGCCACCACACCCAGCTAATTTTATATTTTTAGTAAATATAAAATATATTTTTATAAATATAAAATATAAATATATTTTTATAAATATAAAATATATTTATATTTTATATTTTAGAGACGGGGTTTCACCACGTTGACCAGGATGGTCTCGATCTCTTGACCTCGTGATCCACCCGCCTCAGCCTCCCAAAGTACTGGGATTACAGGCGTGAGCCACCGCGCCCGGCCTAATTTTTGTATTTTTTAATAGAGATGGGGCTTCACCATGTTGGTCAGGCTGGTCTTTAATTCTTGACTTCAGGTGATCCACCTGCCTCAGCCTCCCAAAGTGCTGGGATTACTGACATGAGCCACCATGCTTGGCCTATAAGTAGTTTTTATAGATGGTTTAAAAAAAGTGTGAGGTGGAGTATGGGGGTTGGATTGCAGAGTAGCCAAAGTGGGTACCACGAAACCTTTGGCTATCAGACCACAGCATGAAATGCAGATTAGGCAGTTAGGCCACATTGCATGCTGGTGGCTGCATTTCATGCTGGTACCTAAAGTTTCTTAGACTGAAGTTCAGTATTTGTGGAGAAAGACACGGTGTCCACTTTATCCTCTGTACAAAGGATAGCTAGTGGGCTTTTGGGATATTGTCAGCAGTGTACCTAACAACATTCCTAGGTGGGCACTTTGTGTCTGTTTTGAGATGAACTTTCATTCATATGAACAGAAGTGAATATTCATGAAAATAAGATGAGTGTAGTGGCACTTGCCTGTAATCCCAACACTTTGGGAGGCTGAGACTGGAAGGTCACGTGAGTTCAGGAGTTCGAGGCCAATCTGGACAACATGGTGAGACCCCATCTCTACAAAAAATTTTAAAACCTGGCATGGTGGCACACTCCTGTAGTTCCAGCTACATGAGAAGTGGATCACTTGAACTCGGGAGGTTGAGGCTGCAGTGAGCTGTGATCATGCCACTGCACTCCAGCCTGGGCAACAGAGGGAGACCCTGTCCCAAAAATAATAATAAAAAAAGAAAAACAATATACCTTGTAAATTTCAGTTACAAATTCTGTAATTTGGTGTAAAACTCAGCATTTATCTTTGTTTTGGAACGGATGTCTCTAGAGCAGTGTCCTGAAGAATGGTATCAGAAATGAAACTATAAGAAAAGACATGGAATTGTGACGCTTACGAGATATATACTGAAAGGTATATAGGGAAGGGAAGAAATTTGTTTCTATTTGACATCTGCTTTCAAATGTACTTCTAGTTCGTAGTTTGAAACCTGCCTACACTTTTCTTCTCTAAGCATCACTGTTCTTTCAGTTGTTTTGGCTTAAGACTTTGACTCATTTGGTTCTTTTTTTTTGTCCTCACCACCTCATCTAAATCATTCATTCAAATTAAGTATCTAAGCATTCACTAGTTGGATAGCTTGCTGTTTAGCCTCACTTTTTCTTTTCTTTTTTTGAGATAGAGTCTTGTTCTGTCACCCAGGCTGGAGTGCAGTGGTGCAATATTGGCTCACTGCAACCTCTGCCTCCTGGGTTCTAGTGATTCTCCTGTCTCAGCCTCCCAAGGAACTGAAATTACAGGTGTGCATCACCACGCCTGGCTAATTTTTTGTATTTTTTGTAGAGACGGAGTTTCACCATGTTGACCAGGCTAGTCTTGAACTCCTGACCTCGGGTGATCTTCCCACCTTGGCCTTCCAAAGTGCTGGGATTACAGGTATGAGCTACCACGCCCAGCTTAGCCTCACTTTTTAGTCTGACCTAGTCTAGGTCTTATATATATTATTGCAATAATCTCATGGTTAATGCCTCTTTCTGTATTGCATACTACATATAGCTGCTGTGGTATAATTTTTATTTACTCATTTAGGTAATATTTATTGGGTACTTATATGCCAGGCCACACATGGTCTTGTCTTGTTAGGACTTGCAGTCCAGTGGGAGAGACAATGAATTTATGATTATGAACTAAAGTGCTCTGAAAGATAAGAATTTTGCTCTGGAAGAATGTGTAGCAAAGAAAGCCATCATTGACTTTTAAAATGAGAAGTCTGATCATTTTGCTTCTTTCTGTAAAAGCTTTGATGGTTCGCATTGCCTGTATAGGTCAGTATTCAAAGTTCTTTATGATTTGACCAAACCTGGCCTTCCTCAACCTTATTTCATAGTTTTCACTTTACCTAAATCTTTTTTGTTGTTGTTTATTAAGATGTGGGCTCTTGCTATGTTTTCCAAGGTAACTTCAAACTCTTCTGCTCAAGTGACCTCCTGCCTCAGCCTCCCAAGTAGCTGAGATTACAGGCCTGCACTAGCATACCCAGCTTATCCTTTCTGTCTGCTGGGCAGATGAGAATTCACTAATCTCAGGGAAGTGTCTAACAACCCAGTAACAACATTTCTCAAAGATCTCTACTTTGACCATCTTATTTTTTTTTTTTTTTTTTTTTTTTTT